>JAFFZH010015147.1:0-56710 GCA_018420115.1 Euura saliciscinereae | reverse complement strand
CGCTTTGCAAATATGGCGGTGAAATAGTGAATTATGACGTCACTGCCGAGCTTGAAAGTAAATGAATAAATGAATGAACGAGTGAATATAATTTTATGGATTGACCCTATATTTATTTTACTGTAAAAATACAATAAATGGCAAATTATAATCGTATAATTAATTAACGATAAAATTATATAATAGTTGTTCGAAGACGGTGTATCAATTTTTATTAATAATCGTCTATACTCAATTCGTATTTGCTAATTATATTTAATTCTATTTTATTCAATCAATTACTAGAAATATAATACGTGTGGGTCAGTGAGTGAAGAATCTATATTTGCAAAAAATATCACATAATAATAATAATAATAATAAAAATGTCGAAAATGAACTTCAAATTTTCTCCTGATATATATATAGTTTTTTTTTCATCAATATATATATTGTGCGTCAATCTTGTTCATCATCAACCGATTCAGCGGGGTTCTAGAGTAAAGGCTAATAAATATTTACTCTGTTTTGCAAATACAATCACTAAACCCCGTTTGCGATCATTCGGTCTTTCTTGCTGACAAAGTTAATGTATTTCAGAAGGCAAAGTACGCATGTTTTTTCGTATTTACCATCGATATACCCGCTTAAATCGATTATGATAAACTTTGATAAACGCGGCAGTACTTAGGCTTGTTTAGGTATGATTCTTCCGTTCTCTAAGTATAAAAGTAGGTGATAAAATAAATTACAATAATACGTTCATCATTTACAACATCGATCCTCCTCTATTCGAATCGTTCAATCAATCTATTCAAACATGCATTCTGGTAAAATTCGATTTCTTTTTTTCTTTTGTCTAAAATTGCCTAAAAATTATCTCTTTCGTTAGCTAATTATTCTAAGGAATCTGCTAGACTTTGGAATTGGCGTCACGCCACGTTATCCTCGACTGCATTCTCAGACTGTTTCTAGGGCTCTCTTCGGGCTCGAAAGCGTGATTCACCACCCCCGGGTGATTCTCAAAGACTTCCTTCACAGAAATCTGACTACTTCTAGCCGGTCTTGGCTGTATACCAAGCGGATTGCCCGCCACACCGTATATGTTGTTAGCCCCTAGTGTCTGCATCTGGGACTTCTTTCTCTCAGCCATAATGCTGTTCCTTCTTCCCTCAAACGCTTTGAAAGCCTTCGTCGATCTCCTTGTGGACATGTTGCGCGGTAGTCCTGCGTAAATAAATCAAATTCGTTCAACAATCGGTCCTAAGGTCCCAATATTCCGTTTGATATCATCTTACCAGAGCCTTCCGCCATGCTGAAGAATCTCTGCCTGAAAGCAACGTCGAGGGTGTTTATAGCCTGTGTTTTTCTCCTGCTCTTCTCGAGGTTTCTTATAGTCTTTCTTCTCCCGGGACCGCTGCCGCTGCTCTCGTCATAGTCTCCCTCCATGCCGTCGAGCCGCTGAAGGTCTCTGACTATTTCGACAGCGTGTTTGCTGAGCAGTGCTTCCTCGGACAGGTCCTTTGCCTGTTTAATGGATAGGGACTTTAATATCGAACGATATTTCGCTCAGATTATCCTATCGATCGGACAGACTCACCTTCTTGCAACAGTACCAGTCCAGGGTGGTGCTGGCAAGGATGTGAGCAAAGGTGCCGAACCGATGGAACAACATAGCGGTGAATTGGATGACGAGGATGAGCGCGAAGAAGAAGACGAATACCAGACCGATAGGCTCTAGCTGAAGATACTCCTTCGTTATGTGTACCTGTAACGGAATATTGGAATTAATAGTCGAGTATGAATAGGTTTTGAATAGGCTGTGTGCGTAACACTGCGTGTAGAAACCAGAGCCGTAGTGCTTGAAGATTGCAAAACGATTTTGTCCTCGGTACAGAAATTTCGGTTCCAACATGTTTGAATGTTCGAGATTGTGAAAGAACCGAGATTCCTGCGCGAGTAATAAATAATCCGTTTTAATTACACGACATCCTGTAAAACATGTATGCGATTATAATAATCATTTCGCATGCAATAAACACGGATAAAAGTTAGACACAACGGATCGTTCCTCCTCGTTCTGTCCCCGGAGTGCAGGATTAGTTTTTGACCCAGGATTTTGAACAGTGTGTGTATAATATATAACTCCTGTAAATCGTTATCATTAAGCATTAGGTAAAAAATACGTATTATTACGAAATTTTGTATTGTGCCTTGTGTCGATAACACGTAGAAATTATGGGTATAGTATAGTTCTTGAAAGATTATTGACCATGTGAACGAATAATACGATTGTAATTATGCGTAAAAGTATAAACAGAAATTGTGATGTTATTGACAGTATAAATCCTTGATCGATTAGGACACAAATATGCGTGAGCAAGTGCAATCAACACCACATAGCCAGCCATGCTTGCGTAACCAGATCTCGGATTCATAAAACTACTTTGGAACTCGTTCAATTTCGAATTTACATCTTATTGAAGGATATTAAAAATCCGAGATCGCAGTTACGCCGGAAGTTAGTCCGGGGCTGTGAGGATACCCGGGTTGCCGGTACCTCAGAGGTTTCCTCTATGTAGGTGATGTTTGTCTTGACCCCCAGAGGCCATACAATGTGGAGCTGGTCTTTGTTCAATTGGAGTAAAAATACAATCAGAATGAAGAGCGCGTTGAACATAAAAAACGCGAATACACTTTTGTTGCGTAGATCGATCAAGTCTGCCGCGATACGAGCCTGTGGATGTAGAAAAGACAAGGCGTTAGTTTAGTAGTGTGATAAAAGCCCCACGGTGACTCGAGCCGGTACTTTATTCCCCAAATCTCGTCAGAACTGTGGAGACAAGATTTGGGGAGGAGTCGGCGAGTCCCGCGGAGCGGTTTTTACCTCTTGCGAGCTCTCGTCGTACGTAATATTCGTCTTGATACCAAACGGCCATTTAATGTGCAGTTCGTCTTTGTTCAGTTGCATCAAGAATACAATCAGCACGAAAAGTGCGTTCAGCATAAAGAAAGCGAACACGCTCTGGTCTCTGAGGTCCTTCAAGTCGCTAGCAATACGTGCCTGACGATACACCGAGTAAAGGAATTAGTTTACAAAAAAGACGCGATTTTATTCCATTCTTCACTCTAACTCTACCCTGTAAACGCTCTAAAATTCTCATCAGTTGCTCGATAACTAAGCCTGATACCTTCTCCGCCTTGTCTTCGTCGATCGGGAAGAGATACTTCTCTAGCAGGTCCTTCCAGAAGAGTTCCTCCTGCGGAGAGAGGAAGTCGACCTCTCCTTTCTTGAGGCCCTCGTCTTCGAGCCAGTAAGGACTGACGAGGAAAGCACGATCTCTATTAGCATCCGTGTTCTGGCTGACGGTAGTCTCGGTGTCACTGTCCCGGTGGTCCTCGTCCACTGGATTCTCTTCTATCGGGTTCATTGGGTCAACGAAACGAGATCCTATAGAGGAGGCGCGTCTGCGTCCAGAAACGTTGCCTTGGGGATCGACGGCTCTGTAAAAAGGCGGACGAGAGATTAATACACGGTCCGAAGGAACTTCGTCCGCACTTTTACCCACTTTTCTATAGTATCCAGACGCTTTCCCAACTGTTCAAGAGACTCTGCGATCGCGACAAGCTGCTGTTTTTCGTCGGACGGTTTTCCGTGGGTGCATAGCAAGCACTTGAACAAACCGGCGAAAGATATTTCGATGGAACCCTGATCGTCGCTATTATTTCCTCCGCCACTTTGCAAGAAACCAAGAAGCGACTTGTTCTTAGCTGTGCGCTTAGCTTCCTCAGCCTCTTTTTTCTCTTGCTCCAATTCCTGGTGGAAGTGAAAACGATTAAACAACGATTCTGACTCAACGTTATTTGAACTTGTTAGTCACTTTCATCTAGCTACACCGTTTATATTGTGAGAAAAGCACCTATGATTGTAGAATGTTAATTACCGCCGCAGTCATCTTGGCCTGAACCTCTCTTGTACCCCAGGTAACGTTGTTAAGATTAATCATAGAGTACACGACCAGAAATAAGTACATCGAGGGTATAGTGACGTAGTAAATAACTCCGCAAGGTAGACACAATAGTTCCTGCGGATGGGCGAGCCCCGCTCCGACTATCTGACTAGTCACCAATATCAAGAATAACGAAGTAGGAGCGTACCATCCATCGTCAGCCATTTGTATGCAAAGAGCTACTATTACAGCCATCATGACTAGTCCGTATCCGACACTCAAAACCATAGCTACACCAAGCTGTGAAAATTTGTGAGTACGGTGAGTCGAGTTGGCTTGCGTAAATATTCCAGCGTGTGTTAGATCATTCAATTTATTTATTATTGACAATCAGAAGCTGAAGCGTGCGGATGAACGAGTTACAAGAAGCAAGAACAGACGAACAACGAACCTTCTTGGTCTTCTTGACCATGACTTCTCTCGTACCCCAGGACACAACGTTCAGATTGATAATCGAGTAGAGGATAAGAAGCAAGTACATAGAGGGAATGGACAAGAGATATATAATGCCAGGAACAATGCACCAGAATTCCTGCGGATGTAGACACGCGGCTATAAGAAACGAGCTGGTCATTGCTATCAAGAAAATTGCCGACGGCGATCCGACCCCGTCCTCGCCCAACTGTAAAGCCGTACCGACGATCACAGCCATCATGATCATCGCGTAGCCTGTGGATAACATCTGGGCAACTAGAAGCTGCAAAGGACGGACACGGTTGGACGAACACGAAACATGGCGATAATATCCTGACAACAATCCAATACTTACTTGTATGTTTGATTTACAAGTGAAACAAACGACCATGAATAGTAAGATTGGTATAATGTTGTAGTAGAAGCTGGTCCAGTTATCGATATTGAAGGCGGCCACGAAGGCTCCAACCAACATGAGGAATATAGTTCCAGGCCCGAGGATCGTTCCTCCTGATGATTGAAAGAATTAATTAACGAACGAACAGAGCGATGCTCACTCTGGCAAGTCGAAGAATCGCTTACCCATGAGCAGAATCTGGTATGAGATGTAAGGCAGGGATATATTATCGTTGATTTTGATGGTCCGTTTGTAGTCCATGAGCAGATCCATGATGTTAGCCATAGTAGACGGAACCCAGCGACGACGCTGGTTGTAAAACTCGTTGAAACCTTCGGGGGCGTGGGTGTAGGCGTCGCTGGCAGCGGAGTACTCGACCTGGAAAGATCAAATCGGAACTTTTAGTATCGAACCGGAGTCACAATTCTGAGTGAAAGCGGAAACTCACTCTGTAGCCTCTCTGCAACAGCAGCGTACAAAGCCATCTGTCCTCTCCCTGATCGTACTGCACGTAATGTCTCGCCTCGTCCGATCTTGTTGTATATTTCTTCATCACGTTGTCGTCCATGAGCGCCTTGCCTCTGAAGAGAGAGAAGCACCCTGGACTACAAAGTACGCATCCGATCATGTGCTCGGTCGCCTTCTGCAGCCAATGACCGATCGCGTATTCGAACATTTGGTACCAGACCATGGGACCTGTAACGATATTCGTAATTTTACCACAAGGAACTCGTTGATCCATTTCGCGCAATCGAAGAGTGAAGACCACAAGAAATTACCAGATCCCACGGGATGAATACGTCCACAAGCAGCACCCAGGTTCTTATTCTTCTTCATCAAATCGATCAGAAGCTTGACGGCAGCTGGCTGGAAGTCGATGTCGCCATCCAGAGTGAGGAGGAAGGTGTTTTCGGCGATAACTTCCTTGCGGTCAACGCTGATCGGCAATTCCATGAGTCGGTGACCGAGGAGGTAGTACATGTACATGACCTGGCTCCAACGTTTCCTGTGACGAATTTTACTCTTGTCCTTCAGATGGGCGATCATTTTCGTTTTTCCTGGTAGAGTCCACACTAAACGACCTCCGTAAGGGGTAGGATACTTCTTCGGTGCTCTGACGTGCATTCTGGTCTGGTGAATGTCCGACGCAGCCTCATCCAGCGTGTCGACGAGGAGTTTGACGAATCTGTTCACCTGGGACTCGTTATCGTCGTGATCCGATATCTCAAAGGCGTCGTCGAAGAATATGTGAGTCTCAAATTCGTAGTAGTCAGGATCCACGACTTTGAGATACTTCTGAGCTACTCTTCTGGCGCACTGATCCTCGTCCAGCCTGAGAATACTCTTCAAGAACTCTATCATCTCCTCTTTGTTCTCGTGCCACATAGTGGCGCAGGCGTAAATCCTGGTCACAAGATCGCTGTTCTTCACCGTAGAAGGCGGAGTCGCAGATCCGTCCGTCTGTTCGTATATAGTTTCATAGTCACCGTCTCCTTTTTCTTTCTCAATCTCCGCCAAGTCTTCGACAGTGACTTCGGGCTGATCGTCTCGCTTTCTGTTCAAGCCCATAGACTGGTCTATCAGAAGTCCGTCGTACATAGGGGCGACGAAAAGCTTCTCCGTAGAGGCCAGACGCTCGCATTTTGGAGTCCATATGTGCAGAGTGATCCACGTCTGAGACAGTAGCCAGAGAAGCCAGACCCAGGCGTACTGCTTGGATATGAAATCGCTTAGGAAATACAGAGGCGGTGCTTCGTAGAATAGGTAATCAGGTATCGTCCCATGAAAGAAGCAGGGGTCCGTATTTCTGAGACCGCAGGCAGCAATGAGCAGCGAAATGGAGACTGGAATCGTTAGATTCACCGGAAAGGCGTAGCTGAATCCTTGGATGAGAATCTTGCAGGCGAATTTACCTGGAAGGAACATAGAAAATAGTAACGATCGTCGAGCGGCTGATTCTCAAACGGATCAATCCTCACCGAAAATATAAGTGAAGTAGGCGCCGAATATCTGAATCAAAAGGACGTAGATCGCGGTATTGCCATCCGCAGTTATCGTCTCAGTCTCTCCGTTCGGAAGAATATCAGAGAGGTCTGGTATCGTCCCTCCTCCGATGGACGACTGGATTTCGGTAACGGTGATGGTGTGCTCTCCAAAAGCGCTTCCAAACATGGTGAAAAGGTGGCTGACGCTGTTGCCCTTGGAGTATAGGATGATAGCACTGCTCATGAAGAAGGCGATGATCTTCCAGAGGGATACGAACATGTAGGTGAAGTATCTCGTCAGTCTCATATCCTCCTTCACTCTAGCGAGAGATTTTATTATACCTGGAATTCGAAGATGATTGAACGCTAGTGTCGATGTTTCCTACAGTTCCTCCGACTACCTACCGAGTGGACTTTGAATGGAGACGTAGTTTTCCCACCATCCGCAGGAAACCAGTGCCAAGGAGACGGGGATCAGCCACAAGGATGGATTTGAACTGTTGAGCAGAGGCCAAACGACAAAGGCAGTCGCCTGAGCAGCCAAAGCGGCCAGATCTACTAGGACGAGCACGAACCTTCTTGACTCGTCTCGTTTCTTGTTCCGAGACAGGAGGCCTGTAATGAATGCGTTAGTTTAGTTCGTGTCATGAGAGGTGGAGGTCCGGTTGTTCGCTGTACCCACCGAGAAGTCCTGGCACAAAGCATACACAGTTTGTGAGCATAGCGCCCTGGACGACGTCGAGGTCAGGTAAAACGCTCATAAACATAAGAGCGAGTCCTACGACGTGAAACGTCTCCATTACAAAGACGAGAGTGAAGTGTCCAGGCGTGGGCTTCTTCCAGGACTTGAAGAAACAGATCCTGATGCTTCTTATCAGGGTTCCGATCTCCGGTACAGAAAACGCTATTATTATGCACCATATCCAGGCTATCCTCTCCTCCTCCGGCAGCGTTACTACGAAGGTCTTGTCTCTCCCTGCAAGAATATAAATGTGTGTAAATAAAATGAATCAGTGGATCAGTGGTTTTGAACGAACGAAGCTCACCGAGCAACCGATTGCAGTATAGGATAGTTCTGTCCGCCCTGAGCTGCGAAGTCATGAGGAGGATGGTGCCCTTGGCGATGACCCCGCAGCCAAGGACGATCACGAAAACGCCGAGGTATACGATGACTTTGGTGATCTGGACTGTGACTTCTAGGCACCTCTGGTTCGCCATAGAACCAGAGTCCATTTTCGACGGTGGATTTCTGAAGACGTCCCATCCTTTAGTCTCCGTAACGGTTCTTTGGCTGTACGAGAGAAATAGAAGCGTTAACAAAACAGTTTTTTTCATTCTTCTGATTGAACTGTATCCAATTTCGAGGTGTCTCACCTCCCAGCATACTCCTGTGCCGTCAGCGGCGTGCTTTCGTCGTCTGAAAAATCGTCCGGACCGGTGGGACCCGCGCCGGGCAAACCGCCGTTCTGAGGTTTGGACATGACGCTGTGTTAACTGAAAATTAACAAGACAAACGGTTGATTTGGCTGATTCTAGTGTACCATAGCAAAATGTCATCTGAAGAGAACTAAACTCAGATCAGAAAATAGAAATTCAATACTACGATACTGTGTGAATAAAAAACTAGTGGAAAAACTACCGTCGAAGGGTTTCCACCAGGGGCTATTCACTCTTGTTTTACGAATGCAATTCTGACTGTCTGCCGCACTGTTATAGCAGTGATTACAAGAGTTCTTGAGCGATCTCAACGATTGCAAGGGATCTTGTGGAATGTCTGTCGATACTTGATGAATGGATCATGCAGTAGGGAGTCGTAGAATCATAATATATTTTCGTATCACAGAAACTAAACGGCAAAACTGCAGTACAATGGTACTGAAGTGGGAAACCGACCATTTGTGGAACTTACACGAATGTTTATTGAGAGAAATTAATTCTTCAGAAGTCATTGAGACACACGAGTATGGCATCACGATATTGGAAAAATTCACTTTCGAAATTTTGTAGGTTTTTAGATTCATTTTTTTTCTGTTGACTGTAGGAAATTGATAGTAGGAAGGAGAAGAATCTTGTGTATATAGACAGTTATTACAAATAATTATATGATTTGACGTTTCAGCCGACAATCATCGGAAACTGTGAAAGCACAGATAAGCAATCGAGTAACTGGCACAACGGTTTGCATTTTCATATGGAACCGTTTTATATCCTACACTAGATTCATATATTCAGATTACGACTTTGAATTTTATTGATTCGATCTACGATCGCCTCAGGTATCGTGACCATTCAATCTGGGCCTGATTGGTATATTTATTCGTTTATTTATTCATCATCTTTTTTTCAATGTACTTGGCGCGAGACTCCACCGAGTCTCTTGTTTATTTTACGATTTCACTTGGCTACGGCTACGGCTCATTTTCTCCAGAGAACTATGATCCTCGTCATGTGAATGAGGGACGTACTGATTATTCTTCTTCACACTGAGAGATTTTTCATGCGAATAGCTGGTAATGAAACTATATCATAATATTTCATATTCACTATACTTTTACGTATTTTTTGTCGAAGACTGATTTGGCAATGTGAAACTTCGATATGGAGCTGCGAATAATTATCCCCCCTTGTCACCGTTCTCTTCTCTACTTTCGATGTAACATCCCTACTGAAGAAGATCATGTGATAAATCACATAATGTTTTGATCGAAATCGGAATATATTTTATTATGTAATTTAACATGTAAATACGACCTAATACATAAAAAAATCACACAGTAAATCATGAAAATATCAAGTATCACATAAAATAGTGTGTTTTAGTGTGTAATTTGTTACGTATTTTTTCTGATACTTGATATTTTCATGATTTATTATGTGATTTTCATATATTAGGTCGATAATAAAATATATGCCGATTTCCGTCAAACCATTATATGATTTATCACATGATCTTCTTCAGTAGGGATATCAAACATTGATATAGTTTTATTACCAACTATTCGCATAAAACGTGTCTTGGTGTAATCGACCAAAGTGTCTTCAGATTGGCCAATTCGAATCGGACTAACATAACGGTGCACCTGAAACGCTGTCATACGTGTTCTGAAAAATAATTCCGTTTTTTCGATACGTATCAAACTCCGAGCAAGATATAAATCGAATTTGGACACTTATCGTTTCCTGAGAATCGCTGTGCTGCTTTTATCTCAAACAATTTTTTCTGAGAACGAAAAATATTTGGACCGATTCTCTTCTGATAGGGAATAAAACTATTGTTGAGGAGGACTTTTGATAGTTGTAGAAAAAAATCGATTAGGTCGAGTCAACCGACGAAGAAAAATAAATCACTCCAATCCCATGAAATTTTGTTTCGACGTTTCTACGACGTTTCAATTAGGTATAAGAATAAAATATATATATTTCAGTTTCTGCTAAAGACGATCGATCTTTCTAGAAGAATCAAATTACATTTTAATTTAATCAGTTCTAACAATGAGCCTATAGAAAAACCGCGACGATCGAGACCAAAGTTATCAAGATAGGTTGATTCCTTCTACAGATATCGTCGATCAACAAATGCACCTGCAGACAGTACGCAATTTTCTCAATTTCTCACTCCTCGTAAAAATTCTCCGCTACTACGATTTTTTTTCTGTCTTTTTAAGAAAATTTTAACTTTTTAAATTTGAATAAAAAATTGCAGTTTTAGTGCTTTGTACGAAAAACTACAAAGTCTGAATTTTTCTGAAAAGAAAAAAAAAGTTATTTGGAGGAAAAAAAATGGATGTACATTTTTAGCAATAATAACAACAATAACAATATTGGAAAAAGTTTATTAACATTCTTATTTAGAAGTTTTCGGACTTTGCGAATCAATAATTGGCCTATACCGATTAAAAATTCCTTTGGCCAACGCGACAAAGTTTATTAACGTTATTGACAATTTTTCCAAAATATAAGAAGAAAAGAAAGCGGAGATTGGACCTAGAGTAGCCGAGTAGGAGGAGAGTAGAGATTCGGTAAAAACTGGGCCTTCAATTTCCTGGGTGCAGAGGATTAATGAGTCCCTTTCCCCCCGAGAGCGGAGTAGCGGTAATTGAAAAAGGGTCCGAGGTCCGAGTCAACGACCTCGAATAAGGTACACGCGTGATCGAAGGATGTATAACGAAGAAATGTATCGGAATAAAAATGTACGACTGTACAGTGTAATTCGCTGCCGAGGTCGTTCCATTCGAGTCTTTCCAAGGTGTACCGCACACGGGCGAAAACAGATCCGGGATGTATTCGCGTGTAGAAAACTCGTCCGTTCAACCGCGGCGGTAAACCACGTATAATAATCGGTCTTTGTTCTCCCCCGGACCCGGAATGCTCGCGGGTCTGATTCGCGATTGGTCGCATCGAGTTTTTTTTAAAGTGAAAGGGAACCAGATAAGCCGCGGCAAGGACGTCGAGTGCAGCCTTCGAATATCGGTGGGCCCAGGACGATTCCCTTCGTCGTCGTCCTTGGGGCGGAGGCACGGAGTCGAGCCGCGGTTGTTTGTCGCGAGGAATCATCGCCGATTCACGTCTCGTCCGCATCCTTCGGATTCTGCTGCTCATTTTTCCCCGCATCGACGCATACCTCGAGCCGAGACGACCGCGCGGTCGCAGCCGCAGGAATTCAACCCCGCGGTCAGCGCGCTGGCTGGACGTGTCCTGTTTCTATTTATAGTCACTCGCCCGCGGTATGACAGCGCGCGTAGTTTCGCCCTCGCGCGAAAGTGATTTTTCACTTTCGTTGCACAAAGGCGCGTCGATCGGCTAGAGTCGGAACGGGTTTCAGCGGATATCGGGACTGCTATTCAGAGGCTAAAAATTCACACCTCCGTTATTTCTACTCTCGCCTTGAATCCCTCTCGAGTAGCGATACTCTCGACGAGGTTGATAATTCGAAGCGCGGTGACGGAATGTCGAGGAATCTGATGCGAACGGTGGCTGATCGTTATCAGGCTCCTTTATCTCGAATTATGAGTCGTATATCGCGATATTGATTAGCAATGGCCAAAATAGGTGTGTGGATTGGATTGTTTGAACGATTTTTAACGAGTTTTGTATACCGTTATGGCCGTGGATTAATGCCTTTGGTTTGGTGATTAAATGTTTATTTTTTAAGTCAGAAATCACTCATAGAGTCCCATAAATTTCCCGATCAACTTTTCCTAACGAAATCATGATTTTTCCCTGTTTATAATTTATACAAGTTTTGCTACAATTTCCATTGATTAAGATTTCCCCGCGAGTAAGAGAACAAAAATATTTTGTATCGCCAAAAAATCCTTGACCTTTCACAACGGTTCAGCAATTATAGAGAAATTTTATGTAAATTTTATCTCTGCACACGTTCAACACAAGAAGGAACGATAAAAGTGTATAAAAAGTGACGTTGTCTTGTCTATTTGTTACTAAAAAGAAAACCAGTAATATCAATGCCACGATCGATATGTTGAAACGTTTCATAATTTACTGCAATGAAAATAGCCTACAGCTGACTATAGTTGACTATAGACATTCATTAGTGATCGTATTTTGAAGTGACTCGAAGCAAGCGCAGGGCGCTGCCCAATCGTGGTAGTGTAATATCGTTCACAGTGTTCCAAACGCGAGAACTACGCGCATCTATGCGCCACTATGCGGTGGCGTTCCGAGCTAAGAATATTTTGTTTTTTGTAACTGACGATCTAACAACTTAATCGTCGTCAATATATTTTGAGGTCATCCTCAAAAGCCTTTTTTTTAACTTCACGTTTCTCTGTTTTCAGAGAAAAAAGGAAGTTGTTGTAATCACCCCGAAATTGGAAAGATTACGTTTTGAGGTCCAGAGAATCACCTCCGACTGTTTGTCTCTGCAAATATCTCGAGAATAAGGGCGCGGTTTTTGGTCAAATTAGGCTCAATCCACGTGACTTTTCTCAACTTGGAACTGATCAGATTCTGGATTTGATCAGTTCAGTACTTTTCCAATTATTCGAACAACGAAATTCTACAATAAAAATGACCATATCTCGAGAGCGGATCAACGCATTTAAGTGAAATTTGGTATCACGTGGTTTTTTGGATCGCTTATCACGAATCTGAAGTAAGATTTGCGAAATTCAAAATGGCGGATCCAATTTGCTGGGAAGAAGACTAAAAACATTCGGAATCTTATGAAAATTGTTTGTTTTTTTTCAGATTTTGTAAATTCAAAATGGCTGTAATCAAAATGAATAACGTGACGTTGAAAGGCTGGCTTACAGTCAGCCGAAACCCGCTCCTTTCTCGCACTGTTCTGAAGTAGTAGGCTACGAAAATGAAACATCATTGAGACTTGTAGTGATTGAAAGCTGAAAACGGGGCATTTTTCTACCGCCTGTATCTGAGCTATGTCTCAATACACCGCAAACGATCTACTAGATAGTTTGAAACAAAGAAAAATGATTTTTAATTTCTACATTGTCCAGAGGAATGTTGATGGTGAGAAATGTTGTAATAAATAACTTTGTAATTCCAATTCTCCGATTCAGTCCGCTGCGGTCGAGCGAGTTTGTTTAGAAACTTTATACAACTACTATAGTAGTAAAAGAGAATTGTTTTTTCTTACTCGAATAGAAAAAACAATGGCTAATAAATGTCCAGATTTTGCGATGAAAGAAATGAAAATGAAAAATAATTAAAAAAAAAATACCCTGTCCTGGAATTGACGATTCTACGATTGCGATGTGCCCGTAAATACAATTGGTGCAATAGGAAGAAAAAGTAAGAAAAAAAAACTATCATATTGAATGAGACACGAAGAGATCGAGTTCTACGGTGTTTCTGAGCGAGTTATTCAGCCTTGGGCTGAGACTTCCACTGTTGTAACATAACTTTAAACGCGAGTAAAGCGAAGGGAACTATAAGAGGAGGTTCAGCACCGCGAGCTAAGCATACCGCTGTAATAATATGGTGGAAAATGATGATATAGAAAATAAGTAGAACGTAGTACGTCGACGGGGAATTATCGAAAATCACAAAAAGAGTATTTTCCCTTTGATCAAATACACGGATATACTTTCCCTGAAATAATACCGCAAACCGTATAATCTACCATAAATTTCGTCTATCTCCGAGTACGGAACAACAATGTGCGGTTTGCGAAATAATTACGACACTGCGAAGGGGTCAGTGTGTAATTTATGACCCTTTGGTGAAAGATACATTTTTGCCAGCTGAAGAAATACTATACAAGCCAGTACTGTTCGCTCTACATAACACGGAGAACCCGAACCCGAACCAGACTTTCACTCCGCCTTGAGCGTAAACTCGATTACCGCAGATCAATTGGCGACGATTTTGGTAATAGAGGTATACATGCTAATGTCTTGCGATTATTTTTACGGCACAGGCGTTAAAAGTGGAAATTTATACCGGTGAGTTCCAGGTTGCGGTGTATAAAGTCTTTTTACCGCAACTTTGATGCGCAGTTCGAGGTGCGCAGTCCAAATTTGCGGCATTGAGGATGTATTGGCTGTACAATCTCAACGAAAAATGATTCTCGTCGGCAAATTGAGTACTTTATGATAAGATAAAAATCGGAAAAAAATCAACCATGATAAAGATGATAAGAGTATTCATTTTGAATAATAATAATGCCCGAAAGTTATCAATAAATCGTTTAAACAAAACATTATTTAACAAGTTCTATGGTAACGTTATTTTTTTTCATCTCAAATAAATGCCCTAATTTTTCTGAACACACATGCATTTTTTAAGAATTTTGTCATTATTTTGAAATTTCTGTTTTCGAAAATCTGCTCCGAAAATCACGCTCCGGAAACTTCGGAATTGTAATCTACATCGTTTTCACAAAAAAATCATCCAAAATTCTGATTTTTTTTTCCATTTTTCAAAATTTGGAAATTTTCGAAAACGAAAATTTCCAAATAGTGATAAAATCCTTAAAAAATTCATTCATGTGTATTCAGAAAAATTAGGGCATTCATTTGAGATGAAAAAAGAATAACGTTACCAAAAAAATTGTTGAACAACAATTTGTTTAAACAACCTAATACCGTCGACGAGAATCACTTTTGGTTGAGATTTTACGGCCAATTCATCCTTAAGTCGTCATGTCATATCTCAGTTCCTATATGCAGTTCGTTTTGCATTACGCATAGAAATGATTAAAATCATGAGAAAATGAATGAAATAATTTGAATTATTTAACTGAAAAAAAAAACAATAATGTGTCATTCAAATCTTGAGTTATTTACCCCTCGGTTTGAGCCGTTGATTATCATACTCCAAGATCATAATTCATTAGAAAGTAGATCATATCAGAAAGTATATCTTTTTCCGCATTCGGTGATATGGGTGATAAAACAATCGATCATCGATCATTGTAAAGGCTCAATCGTTGCTAAACTCTAAGCCATATGACTTTCTATCTATTATTATATGGGGCATTCCACGCCAACTCGACCAGTCTTAAACCCCGACCATCTCAAAATCTTTTCATATTTTTTTCTCTCATTCTACTCAGTAAAAAATGCGTCCTGAATTTATTTTAGATTTTTATATCAAACCGTTAATTTGTTATAAATTTTTCAATTTTTTTGAGAAAGCCCCTTTTTAAAAATCTGAAAAAATTCTCAAAAATCCAGTGGATGATACAAAAGAGCCCCTGTTAAGGAAAAAGTGGGCCGATTTTTTTCCTATTTTTTTTCCACTCAATTCGGAATTTTCTAATTTTTGAACCTGAAATTGTCTAACACAGGATCAGATTTCAAGCGTCAAATAAGGTTCAATTTACTCGGAAACGTTCGGTTTCACCATTTATGACCCTTACTTGATGCTTACAATTTGATCCTGTATTAATTTCAGTTTTTGAAATTGAAAAATTCTGAATAAAGTGAAAAAAAAAATTTAAAAAAAATTCGGCCCACGTTTTCCTTAACAGGGGCTCTTTTGTATCATCCAGTGGATTTTTGAGAATTTTTTCAGATTTTTAAAAAGGGGCTTTCTCAAAAAACTTGAAAAATTGATAACAAATTAACGGTTTGATAGAAAAATCTAAAAAAAATTCAGGACGCGTTTTTTACTGAGTAGAATGAGAGAAAAAAATATGAAAAGATTTTGAGATGGTCGGGGTTTAAGACTGGTCGAGTTGGCGTGGAATGCCCCATATGTATAATATACAGGGTGTCCTATTGTTAACGACTCAATATTATATTTTCTGAATTTGAATCCTTATTCAAAAAAAGTGCAAGAGCTGTAGAGCTTCGAGGGGGACAGCGAATCGGAAAACTGGTTCAAAGCTATATAGGTACAATTTTCTAAAGAATTGAATTAAGGTTACAAAAAATCTATATTCACAGAGAACCCTTTCGATACCTTACAACTTTCTTATAAAACCTTTTTTTTCTTAAACTCTTTTATGCTGACATAAAATTGCGATTCTGCAGGTAGCGAAAGGACGTATATCTTCCTTTTTTACACCATTCCTTATGAAAATGATCAAAACTTATAAAATCAGTTGAAATTTGAATATTGAATATATCATATGTTAGACACACGTTCTTTACAATTATTAATTATAAATAACGAATTAAAAAATAGCATTGAAAGTAACGAGAATTATTTTTGGCCATTAGGTACGACCTTGTGCGATTAGTATAGACACTACTAGTATTCTTTTTCGAGTTAGGGTTGAAAGGACGTATTCGTCAGGTACATACATACGACCTTCTGCTTTTAATTGAGTCATAAAAATAAGATTTTATAAGACCTTTTGCCGTTGCAAGAGGCAAAAATCCGTCTAATGATGAGTACGACCTTATGCGATTAGACACGCGATACTGTAACTGATCTCTCACATTTTTCTGAGGAAGAATTCACTCCGATGAACTGAAAAATCACTTCATCGGTATGTATAATGAAAACAGCGAAACGATTCCGCAATTGAGGAAAGTAAAAGCGATGTTTTGACTCGAAATAAGCTGGTTTAAGCTGACTATGAGTCTGCAGCATTTGACCTTCCCGTTGTTTACTTCGTTCCCAGCTATTTAAAATTTTTTAAATTTCATCTCAGATTCTTGATCAGCGGTTCGAAAAAAAAAAACGTTCGAATACCAATTTTCATGAGATTCGGAGTTTTTTTTCCAGCAAATCTGACCTCAGATTCTTGATCAGCGATACAAGCTATGGTCATTTTTATTGTATTTTTGAGATAATTAAAAAAGTATCGAACCTATCAAAGCCAAAATCTAATCAGTTCTAGTTTGTGGAAAGCCGCGTCGATTGAGCCTAATCTGGTCAAAATCTGCGCCCTCGTTCTCGAGATATCGTAAAGGGCAAAAATACGAAGCGATTACAACAACTTCCGTTGCTCTCCGAAATCAGAAAAACGGGAAGTTGAAATAAAAAAATAACCAGAGAAGATCACGTGGAACGGGACATCCCGAGGTGCAGTAAACGCAAACACCTGCTGTAAAACATCCGTCACTCGACGATACTCGATTACACGGATATACGACGTCGATCGAATTGATAACAGAATTTTTATGCCGATCCGAAAACCGCGTCCGGTTGTCATACCTCTGCACTATCTTTCATGACGTGTATACTATCACTCGGACAATCTTCAAGGCAAATAGCGTCCACACTCGATTCATCCAGTGTCATTTAGACAACGAATAAAAAAAACGTGCGAGTACTCCGTCGCCCACGTCCCCATCGAATATTTACAGTTACACGGCTGACTTCTGCCGCGGGAATACCATCACGGGTATGAATCAGTGGCTGATTCTTTTCTCTCTCAGTCTTCAGCTTCGCTACCTCGAAGACGAGTCGAAGCGAAATTTTAAAGGAATCGAGAAATATAGAGATCGATCGTATCTGGCACAACGGTATCAATTTCTATCGCACCGATAATCGAATGGTTAGGGTGGAAAGGGGGGGGATTAATTTAATTAATTTCGATGGCTCATAGCCGCACGACTTTCGAGAAGTGGAATCTAGACGGCGAGAAGTGTCGCAACGCGTTCCTTCCACTACCTATGCCAACGTTCGAACTGACGCAACTGTCATTTTGACAGGTGGATCACTGTCTTAACAGTATTTGCGGGAAAAATGAAATCACCCCGAATACCTTGCGCCACATCCGCGTGAGCTACTTCCGGAAACCGCGACGCGATGATAGAAACCACCGTAATAAGACCTCGCTACATCCGTTCTTTGATCTAGACTCGCGGAGTAGTTACCGGAGTTAGAAAGTGGACTAGGGCACGGTGTGGAGTCGACTGTTGCGTTTTCGATCTGTGCGTGTACTTGATCGATGATTATAACGCACCTTTTGGTAGATCCTAAAAAACCACTGCGGACGATCCCTCGTAGCGCATGATGACGGTGTTGAGATTTTTTTGTCGTTTTCTTTTCAAACTCGATTTTATCACTTCCGGTCAATCACGGTCACCACGAAACAAGGGTTGATCGAGGTAAAAATAGGGAAAACTCGCGACAGCCCGACTGACTTAGACCCGACTGAATGGTGAAAGCCGCGACTTGTGGTATCAGAGCTACGTACTAAGTAGGCACTAAGAGGTATGTGTGCCGGGGGCCACTGGCCAGAGGACTGGCCAGAGATCCCGCGCGGCAGGGCCACCACGATACTTTCACGAACGGTGAGACAGGATCTGATTGGCCATGACGTCACTCAAAGATCGGTGTTATATCAGAAGAAATAATTAAAAAGTAAAACAGAACCGTTCCGAGTTTGTCGGATAGACGGGGGCAGGGCGAAAGGGGCGACTCTTGAACGAGTAAATGTCACATATTTGTGTTGTGATTGAATCACCGATATTCGTTGTTGATTAATCGCGGGATCTGTGCACCATGCCTATTTGCAACATTCTTGTATGATCGGCGCGGTGGGCTGCCATATGGATAGAAATTTCACTATCTCACACATTGTCTTGCGATCGAGGGAAATTAACGAACATAGAATCCGAAATCTTGGTTTATATACGAGCATAAAAAATTTTAACTTGTTTTCTGGAATTTTACTCAATTTTTTTTTTTTTTTTTTCAAAACACTCTTGAATCTTGAAGCTCGATTATGAGATAATGAATAAAAACTGTAATCTTAACATTGATGAATTTTCAATTTAGAGTTTCGTTTGTATTCCAAAATATTATTAGTTTTTCAAAATCCTCGACTTTTAGCTTGTGCAGATATTTCCTAGCCTCCCTGCGCCTGACGGTAGGCAATGTGCGACGGCGCTTACGCGCCTGTAATGCGAGTCAACGTGAGGGGAGAGAGAAGGCGCCTTGAGAAAAATTTGAAAGAAATTAAGTAGCTACAGAAAAAAAATAAACTTATTCTTTGTGGGGAAAAAAAATGAAGCAAAAATTAGGGCAGCCCGCAGATTAAATACTACAAAGTTGTCGATTTTATTCAATTTCAATTTGAGGTTCGAACAAGAAATTAATTCTGATGAAATAATTTGAGGAATAGCTTGTATTTTAAATATATGAGTGAATCTCTACGGATTTTAATATCCAGATAAGTAAGAGATTGTTTTTTTTAAAAGTAAAAACAAATAATGACTATAAAAAATAACAACAATAATTGAGTAATTCAAGAGCGATGATCGACTTTTTCAGTGAGAAGATTTCAAATAAGATAGAAGCTAGAAAATCACTATTCGTCGTCTATTCCCTTTGATAAGTGTTTCAAAAATGACTGAAACTATTATATCCTTATGTTAATCGAAGATGACGATTTATTCATTTTTCAAATTGAACAAATTCACATTGGGAATTTTTTTAGGGTAAAAAAACCGAACGCCTATCAATTTTCACACCACCATCAAGTTCGTTTTCGAGGTCTGGATCGAGGGGGAAATAACTAAAAATTTGACTGACATAATATTTTTCTTAGTGTAATAATTCAAATTATTTCATTTATTTCCTCGGTTATTTCTCAATATTTCACGAGCTATTGACGAGTTATTTCTCCCTCGGTATGGATCGTTCCCTGAAATCTTGATCTTGAAAACGAATTCGCCAAATTTTTTTTAAAACTTATCTGGAAGTAAATCTGAATGAGAATAGCGGCTATCTGCAGGCTCTATTATCTACTAGTCAATAAACTTGGGACAGCAGTAATAATTGACACGAAAAATGGCTATTCTCGAATTAAAAAAAAAAAGAAAGGAATCGGCATCAAAGCTTAAGGGGCTACGTACACCTTAAAATGTGAAAAAAGTTACAGAAAAAAAAAACTGACACGAGTCAGTTTTCATATGTTAGAATATTTTTCACACGATTTTGGGAACACTTTTTTTTTGTCTACGATACAGAAAATAAAATTTATCGGTGGCTCGATTTGAGTTTTTCTGGTCTCAAACTATTCAGTAAAGAAGCCTTCTCGGAATGAACAGAGAATTTCTTGATCCGATCAAAAATTGTACCAGATATTAATCATTTTTTAGAATAAAATAGCGTTTTTCTGTCTTCACACGTTACTTTTCGTGACAACTCGAGTAAAAATAAAGTTATGAAAAAGTTCTCTGTTCATATTGAAAAGGTCTCTTCACTGAACGGTTTGGGACCAGAAAAAACTGAGATCGGTCCACCGGTAGATTTTATTTGGTGCATCATAGACGGAAAAGAAATTCTCTTTAAAATCATGTGAAACCATTCAATAGTCCTCAAAATGACTTTCGGTGCTTTTGTCATTTTTGCTATTTTAAGGTGTATGTTCCCCCGTAATGTCGATGTTCATTGCGAATTTTCAGACACTATTTCGAACAACTTTACACTCGAGTTTCGCTGAGTTTTGGACAATTCGAACTTTTTTTCTCGTAGTTTATATTCAAAGCGATACAAAGAGAGAAAAAATATGTAAAATTGGCATTTTTCCTCTTTTTTCTTTTGCCAAAATATCAATTTTGAAAATAGCGAAAATTTCGTTCCAATTATTTTTCTACGGATAATAATATTCTTCATCCAAGAATTATCCTCAACTAATCGAAAAAAAAAAATCGATAAAGAATAGAAATAAAAAATTGATAACATCTTCAAATATGTACAACTCTGGACGCTTTTGTTTTTCTTCAATATAAAATATTTTATTAACTATACATGTCATGTATATTAATGTAAAAATTACTTTCAGAATTATATTGCGCGTCGAATGAAGTAAATGGATTGAAATAAATCGATTCAATATTCAAAGATATACAAATTACGAACCAAGTACCGTCATTCTTTTTCTGTCGGATTCAAGAACCTTAAAATTGGACTTGAAAATTGTAAACTGCTAATAAGCAGTGGGGGGAAAGAGACGCGGATGTAAAAAAAAAAATACTGCAGATCGGATCACTTCAACTAGTCACATGGTGGCCACTTTTTGTCGGGAAAAAAATTCCCCGACTTTTCCCTGACCGGAATTCTAATATCGTCTTGATTAGTGCTACAAGATAATATCCCCAATCCTTGATTTCATTTCGATGCAAATTGATTAGGAAATCCAACAATTTTGGGAAAACTTATATAAAGTTTTTCTAATTTCCTTGCCGAATCATTTATTACACGTTAGGAATTTCTTTTACTTTTTCCCTGACCAAGTTTGAAATTCCCTGACATTTCCCGGTTTCCCCTGACCGTGGCCACCAAGCTAGACCAAACTTCAGTTTCACTTAGCGGACTGATGGTCCTTGGAAAGATTCAAGGAATCGGGACAGTCGTTGTTCTGTTTAGCCGTCTGTTTCATGTTATGAACCGTCATGTCGAGCATAGTTCCAAAGTCCGATTTAACGTTCGTTATAGAAACGTCGTGCATCGAATAATCGGATCTAGGCTTAGACGAAGGGTCGGAGCTAGATTCCGTAATCTTTTTTTTATGATCTCCAGAATATTCCCCGGTCAATTTGATCTCCGAACCGACCGCCGCCTGGAGGGACATGAGGCTCTTACCCACATCCGAGGCTTTGAAAGATATTTCAGAATTGAGAAAATCGGCCATGGGAAACTCTGAGGTCTTGTTAACGTCGATGACTGTGACATCCTGGCTCTTGCCGCCGCCCAACGGGTTGAAAAGATTAGCTAAATTGCAGGCGTAAGCCGGAGAAGTCTTTGCTATATCGTTGATAGAGAAGCCGGACAGCTTTGCGAGATCGCTAGTCGAGAAATTGGCGAGTTTAGAGAGATCGGAAAATTTTCCAAGCTGCGATATATCCGCGAGAGGAAAATCCGGGGTTCTGTTATTCTTACTGGACGAAGATTCGTTCCCAAGTAAATTAGAAACCTTAGAAAAATCGGCGGTAGAAAATTCGTAATCCGGTTTCGAATTTTTAACAGAGACGGTCAGCTCGCCGGAGGTGAATTCCGCCGGCAGCTTATGCTTCCCCTGGTTTATGTTCATGTCCGGTATCGAGGGGATCTCGTAGCCCTTCTGGCCCTTGACGTCGGCCATAGAGTCGTTCTTATCTTTCGAAGTAGACGGCACATTGAAAGGCTTAAGTATCGAAACGCTAGAATCAAGTTTAAAGTTTACCGGAGTAAGGAAAAGGTTGTTCGGATTGAGGCCGGGTCTCCCTATCGGATCGGGAACCATTGGAAATTTAACGCCCGAGTACATGTCCAAACCGCTGACTGCGTTCGACATCTGCGTCGTCGGCGGCGACGGATCCTCCATCCCTGGGGCCACTATCTCTCTTATCACGTCCCAGTACGATCCGTTGGATTGATTTCGAGGCAGTTTCGAAGCCAAGGAACTCTGCAAACGCGAAATTCAAGCATTAGATACCTCAAATAACACGACATGTGTCTATACTCGCCTTTAATTTCTCGAGATAAGTCACGTTTCCGTTAAACGTTGCTTTAAAATCGATGCAGCTTTGGATTTTATAATATTCCACGCATTTTTTCTGAAAAATATGGAAATTGTTACTTTGATTTGAATTTTTGATAAAAACAAGTTCAAAATCAATCTAAAATTAGAATAGTTTTTTTATTATCAGGATCGAGTCTCACAATTTCATCGATAGCTTCCTGGGATAGGAACTGTTCCTGGGATAGCGTGTAGCTCAGTAGCATCGGTCGTGGATATTCGTGAGGTCGATTTTCAGGCGGAGGAAGTGACCAGAAGAAGTTGAAGTTTGACTCGTAGCAGTTGTTATCGGTATTGTACGGCGCTGCGGAGAATTGAGGACATAGAGCGATTGGGATGGAGAAAAACGGTAGGAAACGGCGATAAAACTCACAGCAAATCAACCCGACGCAAGGAGTATAACTGTTGTCGCTCAGGCCTTTCATCTTTATCTGATAATCAAGCTGCGAGTCGACGTCCCTCAACGAAGGTGAGGCGTGAGTCCTGGGATGCGAGTGATACCACCCTACCAGAGTCAGCTGCTTCCATTCCATCGCCCTTGTGATCTCCGCCTCAGCTGCCGCAGCCGCCTTTTTGTCCTTTCCGTCGCATCGGCAAGGGAAAGCGTAGTTTATCGTCAAATCTGAGAGAGGGGGGAATGAATCGTAACGAGCGCTTCTTGGCTGATTGATTATTCAGTGAACGAAGCAATTACTGTGCGCATTGATGTCCCAGTGTCCTCCCAGATAGCCGCATACCTCCTTGTCCTTGAGGTGACAGTGGAGATCGACGATGAGCGCGGCAGTTGTGGACAGAGTTACTAGAAACGGTTGAATTTTTCCCAACGAACTGAACGACGTCAGTTCAACCATCGTACTCATGTCCCTGATTTGGGGTACAAATCAAACGATCGATACGTTAGCTTCGTTTATTCTCTCATTTGTCTTAATCTAGTAGAGAAAGAGAGAGAGAGATGGATAGACGGGGGGATGATGTGAAAACTGATCGAATGAAGAAAAGCGGAAAATTTAAATAAAGGGGGAAACGAGGGGGTAACCACTCCAAAATGTGGTGTCCCAAGCATTTCACATTTCACAACCATTTCATGGGTATTTTATGGCATTCCATAAGTATTTCATGAGATGACTGTCCCAACTATTTCACGAGTGCATGGTGGCGACAATTTAGGTGGAATTAAATTACCTGACTTTTCCCGCCCGAAAATCAATTTTTTCCTACTCGTTTCTCAGCGAATCCAGATGATTTTCATAAGCAAATTATTTTAATTGTTCCAAGGGAATCATAAAATTGAAGTCAATCTTAGGTACGAGATACTCATCACTATTAAAGGCTAGCAATCACGGAAACTTTGGCGAGTAGGCAGTCAGAAGGAAAAACTGAGGCAGATAAAAAATTATTGTCTTCACAAGCGAGATTCAAATAATTAAAAGGCCTGACTGAATGTAAGTAATCACAAAAATGGTGACATGAAAAAAAAATTCCCTGTGACTCAGGGGAATTCCCTGACTATTCCAGGTTTTCCAGGTTTTCCCGCCCTGCCGCCACCATGGAGTGGATACCCCCTGGGGCGTGAACCACTCCGAAAAATAGCGTACACCGGACTTCAAGAGTGGTTCACCCCTCGGGGGGAAATTACATTATAAGGATTTCAGCTCAGGTCTTTTTCTTCTAAATCAGGAAAAATAACGTGTAATCGGCAGTTCTGGGTTTCATTTGATGAATCGATACTTCTTAGGCGAGGAACGATCATCTTTTCAGTCTATAATTCAATGAATAATTTAATAATAATCTTTCATTCGAGGCTAGTGTAGCTGCTAGCTTCTGACACTCGATAATTGCTCAACGCTTATTTCTGACCCCACCGCTACCCTAGTTTCTGACACTCGGCTCGCTACGGCTAGTTTAGTCTTTCGAGTGCGGATTCATTCCAATAATTATCAGATGAGATCTCATAGTTCCTATAAGTGCAACGAATATTCATGTTGACCGAGTCGAAGGTGTGTGTTTCAACGAAGTAAACGTCTTTACGAAAAAAAAACAAAAAAAAAACTATTGAGGTTGTCTCTCGTTGATCTAGGGGTCAGAAACTAGCGTAACGCTGAAATAAGAGGCCGGTATTTGACCCTTTTTTGCTGCATGAAAAACTCCGCGGTCACTTTTTGTCTCGAATAACGCGTTTTTGTATCAGATTTTGGAGTAAACTCACATTGCGTGACTCCGGATCCCGAGGTTCGTGTGTTTGACTGGAACCCTGACGACGGGTACGCTGACCGGCTGCTTTTCGATGGCTCGTTCTTCCGTTTCCATCACGACATCCATAATCGGGAGACTGGCTGCATGTGAGATGAATTACTGCGAGTAGCACGATCGATTTGAAATTGGCACAACAACAACAACAAGACGACAGCCTCGAGTTTGCGACCTGTGTTGCGAAGTCAATCGAAACAAAAGACTCGACGTGTGTTGAGGGTGGCTTGAGAATCGCCGTTTCTTTCCTTTTCAGCGAGAAAGATTAGTTTTTAAACAGAGATAATCCATGATCGAATTGTTTGTTTACATGTGACAACAAAACTTGTTGAACAAACGAGACGCGGAAGAAGCTGCCTGCCGGGACTCGAAGTGTCAATAAAGCTCGATGGAAATGCGCAAGATGGCAGCACCGCGCGGATATAATAGAGACCGCTGCATCGAATACTTCCGCCTCCGGCTATTCAAACTCGTTATATTACTCGACACGGAAGCACCTATGTGAAGTTGGCCCGCGACTTTCGAATTTCCTAATGATCTTGATGTCAAACAATTGCTCCCTAATTGCTCCTAATTGCTCCGTTGTTTTTATTAATTGCTCCTTCACCGTTTTCGAGAAAATCAAGAAAAACAAAATTGGTCCTATCTGATACGGGCGACGCCATTGCAAATTCTTATTTTGACTATTAGAGTAAAAAAGCGATGTCAAGATGATTGCTCCCTAATTGCTCCTAATTGCTCCTGAGTTTCTCCTAATTGCTCTCCAATTTTCATCAATTGCTCCCTCATAATTTTTGAGAAAATCGAAAAAAACCGTACGTGTGCTATTGTGGGCTCAAGTGAGTTGAAATTTGAGTTGAGATTCCACAGAGAGATCACACAGACGCTTTCTAATGCGAAGGTTGCGCAATATTATTGTTAACTATTTTCTTCGGATTTCTTTGCTAATTTACTATTTTTCTGTATTACTCGACTGCTCGCAATGTTTTCCAATTATGATATGTATGGAAATAAATAAATATTGTTATTATTATTATTGCACATTCAATGAAGAGTTTCTGAACTTTTTTCGAAACTCTTCTCACCCGCGGTCAGAGAGGAGTTTATTCGTCCTTTTGAATACGATTTTTTATTGCTTGTCGAATTTTCTCGAA
Source organism: Euura saliciscinereae (assembly GCA_018420115.1). Taxonomy (NCBI): domain Eukaryota; kingdom Metazoa; phylum Arthropoda; class Insecta; order Hymenoptera; family Tenthredinidae; genus Euura; species Euura saliciscinereae. Next base: position 30,632 of record JAFFZH010015147.1, on the reverse strand, counting down.
AAACAAATAACAAAATTCTATGATTCTTTGGATATTCCATAAAAATGAAATTATAACGTGGATATGCGCTTCGATTAGGACCTATAATTATGTATTATTATTATAATATCGGTGATATTGCAATTTTGTTCAAATTTACCGCCCAATGTGTACATTGTCAGCAAAGAGGCATCTGACCCTATCAGAAACGAAATAATAAAACTGGAAAATGTGTATGTATGTACACCACATTTCCCTATATTTGCCTCAATACCTCCTAACATAGTGATAAAAGCACGAAGTAATATACTACGTATATATAGTATAGCAATAATTCGCACTGATGTCTAATTCTCTGTTTCTAATTCTATTATTTATTTCAGTTTACCCAATTGACCCTCATCTGATTATTATATTGTTCATCCGTTTCTTTATTGCTTCATGCATTCCTTTATTTATAAGTACGCCAAAAAGCATTTAGAAGATAAAAGTATAATAAAACAGCTGGAGAATAATGAATCAAATTTGAATGATGATAATGTCTTAATGATTACACACACTGACACACAACAAAGAATATTTATTCGTAATCATTATATCATGGAATTGGACATACTGTACATAAAATTGTATTAAAATACATTCTCATCGTCGTCAACGTTAAAAATTCCCCGAACTATTCCATTCTCTTGAAATTAATCGACGTCATACACGACACCAATTTGTCTCCGTATTTCGTCTTGGATTTCCGCGATGAGTAACGACTTTGCGTGACTCGCTACAGGACTTTCCTTCAGCCCTGAAATAATACTCCCCAAATTTCATCTCTCGCAGACAGCACATAACTATACATAGAAAGTTGTCACAAAATCGTCGTATGGACGTCAAATGACCCACTTTTTGACGTCTCAGTGGTGCCTTATCTCTTGGACTGGGACATTTTGCCATTTTTCTTTCGTCGTCAAATGGATTTTTCACCAACTAGACTTCAATGAATTTGAATTTGCTTCTCGCCATTCATTTCCTCATTGGAAAACGAAGAGATTAATGTATTTACGAGTCCAATTATGAGGTAGTTCAGACGTCAGAAAGTGGGAACTTTTAGTTCTGTGTTGTCTGAGCAACCAGACCAATAATAATCTGCTCCTCACCGGCTTTAAGACATCTGCGAACTTCGGCTGCTTCAAACCTGAGACCCATGGACCCCGGGAAGTGCAATGGAAATTCAGGCTCGGGTAAAGCGATCGAAAACACATCCCCTGAAGATCCGACTATACGAGTGGGGCACGATATGTGGGGCACTCTCAAGGTGCCCTTGGTGCCGATGACGAATCCCTCATCGGGTAAATTGACCGCAGAGTGAGTCAGAAGCGTCGCGGAACGACCGTCTTTGAATTGGAGTATCGCTGTCATTGAAATGTCCACGCCGTCTTCGTTCAGGTGCCCGGAAGCCTTTATGGACATCGGCTTCTCATCGTCGAAGACGTACAACGCGAATTGAATCGCGTACACTCCCAAATCCAGGACGGTCCCTCCGCCGAGTTCCTTCTGGCTGGAATTTATATCGCCATTATGAAGTCCCGAACCCGTTTGTTTCATGAATACTTCAATGATAACGATCGTACTTGAGTCTGTCAACGGATACGAAATTGAAACCGAAAGGGACCAGGGCGTGCATCACGTCCCCCAGACCCCCATCGGCAATGTATTTTTTGAGCCATTCGTAAGTGGGGAGGCAACGACTCCACAATCCTTCCATCAAGAAGAGACCCTTTTCCTCGGCAAATTTTATCAGCTCGGTGGTCTGCTTAAGGTTCAGAGTCATGGGCTTCTCGCAGAGAACGTGTTTCCCATTGGCCAGCATCATCCTGGCTATTTCTAGATGCTGAGGATTCAACGCTCCGATGTATACGATCTCTGTGATGAGTTGAATCATCGATTTATCGCGGTATTGATTCATCAAGTGTAGCTAGACTCGCAACCGAGCCAATTAACTCACCGACGTTCCTGTCCTTGGCGAGTTCCTCGTAGCTTCCGTAGGCTGTACCAGCATCGTGAAGATTGGCGAATTCTTGAGCCCGTTTGAGATCGCGGGCTGCTACCGCAACTACGATGTGATCTTCCTTGGAAAAACTACGCAGAGCCGTTGCAAAGTCGTGGGATATTTTCCCAACGCTGACCAGACCCCAGCGAGTTGCCATTATGATGTATATATCTGTGAATAATTAAATTAATTACGTATATATTGTTACGTAGTAAGTTTTTTCTTCCACTGTGATGTAATGGTCGTAGAAAAGGTTTGGCGACCGTACGGGTGGACCGTAACTCTTCCAATTGGAAAGTTACCTTGACCAAATGACCAGGCAATATTCAAATGAAAAAAGCTTGATCAATAACCGCGAATTTTTTCCACCAGTATAAACACGATGCATCATATTGAATACACTGTAAAAAGTGATTGATATGCATATTTTTTGAATTTATGAACAAATTTTCAATATTACTATGCATTAATTATCACGAAAATATGGAATTTTGTATGATTTTTAGAAAATTGTGTAGTAAATTCATCGTATTTGTAAATTATTGTTATACCTGCAACTACTTTACACTGAAAAAAAATGTTTTAGGTGATACAGAAATACAGTTACTGTTTAATCTAGTTTCGCAATTTACTGTGTCATTATTCTCGTCAGTTATCTCGTTATTATAATTTTTCCATTATCAATGATCAATGATACCATGTGTTCCAATGTGGCTAATTATCAGTGAATTGAAAAATGATACAATTTATCGTCAAACAACGACAAAAAATCAACCTCCGCCTCTTCGATTTCGATCAAACCGTCAGGGAACCCCAAGTAGCACATTTATTCTAACGTTTACTTTCATTGGACGTATTTTGGGTCATCACACATGTGGTGGTCGACAGGCATCCGAAAGTAAAAGTCTTTGATCAACTACGAGTATAATAATAATAATAGTCGACTTTTCAGTATCGTCTATCGTTTGACTGTTCAGAAGACATTCGTGAGTTTTTTTTGAGCGTACTATAGTCAACGATTGGCTTGACATAAGACAGCCAAGACGTTTTTCAGATTTTAGTTGAAACATTTCTAACAATTATACCCAAATTTAAGGACAAATTCCAAATATATCTATTGTTTTCACAGCATTTTGACATTCGATCATTTTTTATGACCTTATAGTGTAGTGGCCAGTGTGCCACGCGTCACGTAAAATAACCAGGAAAATCGACTTCGCAAGATCAACGATTCGGTGTTCAAAATAGTCTAATTTTCTTCGAGATTCTCGTAGCCTCGATCATTAACTTCAGAATGAATCGTGAACGAACCTTCCAGCTCAATCCAGTCCCGAGATATTCGAAAATAAACAAACACTAATCCTAGACTTTGTGACTTTTTCATCAAATCATTCTACAGAAGTAGTTTCCGTTCCCTGAAACGTTGGGTTCGGATAAAAATGTACGAGGTCTGAAGCAGGACGTTATCTTTGACGCGTCGAACGATCCATGTTATACAGGTGCAGAATATCTGCAGTATTTTTGCCTGTGTGATACCCTTGCTCCCATATCTTGTGTACAAGATACTCTAATCCCCTTATCTTGATCGCGATGCTTGGTGTCCAACGTTAAAAATGAGTGAGTTATTACAGGCACCGGTCTCTCGTAGTAGTCTATGAGTGTCAGTAATAGAAAATCTGTCTTATCTGCCCATACTAGTCTGAAGCAGAAAAAAAAAAAAAAAAAACTCATCATATTGAGCACTATTGAAACAGAATATTATACCTCATAGTATAAGCGAATTATTCCTCTGTTTGTACGTTTAATCTAGAAGATTAAGGAGACAAGACGCATCCCTGCTAACACAGAACGTTGAAAAAACGTTTTTAAAACGTTTTCGAAAACACGTAAAAACGTTTTTCCCGTGTAGTTGAAAAAACGTTTTAAAAACGTTTTTCAAACGTTATTTTGGCCGCGGTATTTTTCCGAAAAAGTTCACTGAATCTGACGATAACGTATTAAGAACGTTTCTTAAACGTCCTCTAAACCATTAAACAACGTTATTTAAACGTTTTTTGAACGTTAGAATAACGTTAGGGAGACGAATTATAAACGTTGTATTAACGTGTATTACAAGTAATTGATTATACATATATACATATATATATTAACGTTTTCAAAACGTCTGTTAAACGTTATAGTAACGTTTTATCCGATGTGAGTGAAACGACTGTATAAATATTATATCGATGCTTATGTATTTAAGGAGTCACAGTGGCTCAGTGGATTGGCGCACGGACTGCCACCCGGGAGCCGTGAGTTCAAATCCCGAGCCCGGCAGTCCCGATTTTTTTTTCGAATACAAACTTTGTAATACACGTTTTTAAAACGTTTTTCTGATGTAAGTAAAACGATTTTATTACGTCTTTACAACGTTTTCAATTCTACGATTCGTAGGCCAGTTATGCAAATAAAATACGTATACTATACGTCAATATAACGTTTATATTTCGTTTGCAAGATACGTAAAAAAACCGTTTTAAAAACGTTTAAATAACGTTGTTTAATGGTTTAGAGGACGTTTAAGAAACGTTCTTAATACGTTATCGTCAGATTCAGTGAACTTTTTCGGAAAAATACCGCGGCCAAAATAACGTTTGAAAAACGTTTTTAAAACGTTTTTTCAACTACACGGGAAAAACGTTTTTACGTGTTTTCGAAAACGTTTTAAAAACGTTTTTTCAACGTTCTGTGTTAGCAGGGATATCCGTATACAATAAACCGGTATAATGTAATAAAAAACAATATTGACAGAAAAACAAGATTGTGATGCGATACAGATGGATGAATGATCTAATAGGTGAAAAAAGCTAGTTTAATCCCCAATTTTTTAGTTCGTTTAATACCTTGTCTACAGGATATGACTGTCGGTAGGAAATGTAAATCAGCTCAGATACAAACTACCTACTAAATCCTCACGATTTCTGCACCGGCGATAAAAGAATATGAGCTTGTTAATTTCCACGTCTGCAACTCGAAATATACTGATCTATCAAGACTATTAATCCCTCCGATCCGTATAATAATCTGCAATGTGTTCCTAAAGTCTTATGGCTGATGACGTGCGCGGTCCGCAAGCAGCTTAAGCGGCCAGTTGTATCCGTGATCGTGTGTACAGGGTGATTCAGAATTCGTGACCAATGTTTCAACGAGTTGATCCTTGCGAAAATTGAGATTAAAAGTTCAGTAGCCACTTTTTACTCGACTACTTCGTTGTCTTTTAATCATTAAGGACGTTGCCTACTCCCGGTGCAGCTATGCAAGTTTTCTCCGCTGTAATATATTTACAGAGATATCGAGGTCGTCGTGAAAGCATATTGAAGGTGAAGGAGCAATCTGTGCCGTGTTTCTCCAAATTCAGAAATTCGTCTTCAGAATCGTGTAAAACGGTACCGGAAATGGGTGCACTTCCCGTGTTGATCCAATGGTTGATGATTTTTTTTTTGTACGAAATTCTTCGAACTCGCACAGATCCGTCCTTTACCTTCAATTTGAGCCCCGGATGAATAAAATCGTACATAAGACCAGCACGAAAACTTGCTTGGGCGGAAACACAAAATAGCAATTTTCCCGCCTAAAGTCGCCCCTCCCTAGCGTCTATCCCTACTCATCCGGAGCCTCGGGAATCTGTCCCAGCCGTTATCCCCTCCACTTTCGCGCGGAAGCCGAGGCGCCTGCGCTATTTACTAATTCGTGTGACATGGATCGAAATCCCTTCCAATTACTACTTTTGCTCCATCTTTGGTCAAGTATTCTTTATAGTGTGTTCATTTATTTGCTTAAATGGGTTTTACCCGTTGAATAAATGAAATAAATCACGTAAATTGTCATATTCATATCGAAAGATGAAACATATATGAAAGAATAATTAATGATACTTTGGGAAATTTGTAAAAATAATATTATTTTCAGGGAATTACAGTTCTAGAATTTTTTATCTTAATTAAGTGAAGAGAAATCGGCATCAAAATCAACAGAGAGAGAAAAAAAATACTGTTTTCCAAATGAATAATAATTGTGATAAAAATTCTGTATCACCCTGTAGAGTTTAAGGTGAAATGAAAGTCACGTGATCTCGATATGATTTACACTTGCAATTTTCAAACGCTATTTTCTCAGCCAAAACACATTCGATTGATGTGAAATCGATATCAGTGACGTAGAAAAACTTAATGAAGGGCCTGCCAAACGTGGATTTTCGAATATCGAAAGACATAATCAGAATTTTGTGTAACAATATCGTTCTGTAACCCAAGGAGGTGCTGCCCCTCGTGGAGAGAGGCAGCACTTCCTTGGATTACAGAACAATATTGTTAAAAAACTGTTATTACGTCTCGATTTTCGAAAATCCACGATTGGCAGGCCCTTCATTGAGTTTTTCTACGTCACTGATATCAATTTCACATCAATCGAATGTGTTTTGGCTGAGAAAATAGCGTTTGAAAATTCCAAGTGTAAATCATATCGAGGTCACGTGACTTTCATTTCCCCTTATGCACCACTGAAATATAATATAACTGGAACGTCTGCCACCCATCCTTTCCGTAGAGAGGCCGCGGTCGGAGAGAGATAGCTCCGTACACTGCTGGTTGGTATCCTCTCTCTGTCTCACCGCGTCGCGCACGCGCACATCCAAGTATCGTAAAGCATCTGCAAAAAGTTAGTCCGGCCTGCTCACTTTGATAATAATCAAAACAATCTGAAATAGAATTGAATTTGTGAGTTTCATTTATACTTGAAACCTATTAGATCGCTGTTCGATAATTTGAAGAGAGAATCGTTTATACACCGTAGGTTAAATTTTGAGTAATCATGAGTAAGGTCAACTTTTGGACTTGACTGTACGGACAGAGAGGAGAATACCAACAGCTGTCGCGAACAGGTATCTCTCTCGGCTCGGACCAGCCGCCTTGGCGTTCGTTCCAGTTATATTATATTTCAGTGTTATGCACTCTCGAACGGAAATTTTACGACTTCACGAACACATCGAACGACGGTGGCGCGACCAGTCGGACAAATTTGAATTTCCAGCATATTCCGATCTACTACGTACTTACTATTATCATTATTAACAAATAACAATCGACCGCGATTGCAGTGCGATTACCAAATGTTGTGCAAAATAAAGTTCAGCAATATAAGAATAAAAACTATAACAACGTTCGTGTGAATCAAACTTCGCGGGATAAAAACAGTAACTGCAATACAGTCCGTGACGTTCGTTCGTAGAGTTTTTAATATCACGACTGCCGATAAATTTCCACCGAATTTGTAGGTTAGCCGGGAAGAAACTCTGATAAAAAGGAAAAAGAAAACAAGATTCATTTCACTTCTCGTGTTCGTGTTACTTTCTCTGTTCCGAAGGAGGGTTTCATCCTTGAAAAGACTGCGGAGCTTGTATAGTCCGACCTAACCTCAACTCTCGGTTTTCGCCGACTCCCCAACGATTCGAGTAAATGTTGAGAAACGATTGAAACAAGGACAAAGAGGGTGAGAAGACAGACGGAATAAAAGATGTTTCGTCTATGGAACCGACTGACACCGATTATAAAAAACAATCACATCAACGAGGCAATATCAGCTCCCAAAAGACACTATGCCGCTGTCAAAGAATTCGAATGTGAGTCTATTAATCATAAAAAAAAAAAAAAAAACGAGGCCATATCGATACACGAAAGCCTCTTATTCTCTCAACTGTTTCAGCTCCGATCAGTGAAGACTACAAAAAAGGCCCCTCGGAAGGTCGCTCGCTATATCTAGATGCCCAAGCCACCACACCGATGGTAATCCATCACATTATCATCTCGAAATTAATTTCAATGTTTCTTTGCTCGCTACGTCCGATCAATGAAGCATTATTCCTCACTTCAGGCTGTACAGTCGCTCCTTTACCCCTCTGAGAACACTGCGTTTATTTTTTGTCCCCTATGGCTGAGGGTTTCCCCTGAATGTCTCCTAAGCCTCTCAATTTTTTAGAATTCACCCAGTTTTTTCCATTTTTGCACTCTGAACTTAGCTACCGTTACAATTGTAAAAACTATTATACAGGGTGTGAATGGGAGGGGCTTAAAGTGGTTTAAGTGGCTTAAGCCCCTCCCATGCTCGACACGTGAGATGGACCACCCTGTATAATAGTTTTTTCAATTGTAACGGTAGCTAATTTCGGAGTGCAAAAATGGAAAAAAACTGGGTGAATTCTAAAAAATTGAGAGGCTTAGGAGACATTCGGGGGAAACCCTCAGCCATAAGGGACAAAAAATAGACGCAGTGCTCTCAGGGGGGTAAAGGAGCGACTGTACAGCCAGAAGTGAGGAATAATGCCTCATTGATCGAACGTAGCGAGCAAAGAAACATGGAAATTGATTCAATGGGAGGGGCTTAAGCCACTTTAAGCCCCTCCCATTCTCGACACGTGAAATGGGCCACCCTGTATCATTAGAAGCGGCATTGAGTCGATTTTAAACTCCACCGTTGCTTATATCCGATGTTTTCTAGGACCCGAGGGTTCTGGACAAGATGATGCCGTACATGACGACTTACTACGGCAACCCACACTCCAGGACTCACATGTATGGCTGGGAGACGGAGGCGGCGGTCGAACACGGGCGAAAGGTGCTTATTAGTCGAAATTAGACCCTAGTTTCTCACACTTTATTTAATTCTGATCAATTATCAGCAAGTAGCAGATCTGATCGGAGCCGATCCGAAGGAGATAATCTTCACCTCAGGGGCGACGGAGTGTAACAATATATCTGTGAAGGGAGTGGCCAGATTTTACAAGCAGAAAAAGAAGCACGTTATCACCACACAGACTGTGAGTTGAGGAGGAAAATTTTGGCTCAATCGTTTCATTCATTGATTATTGTTATTCTTTCAAGGAGCACAAATGCGTCCTCGACTCTTGCAGAGCTCTAGAAGCTGAGGGATTCGACGTAACTTATCTGCCAGTCAAACCGAACGGACTCATAGACTTGGATCAGCTCGAGGCAGCTATGAGACCCGATACTTCTCTAGTTTCTGTAATGATGGTCAACAACGAGATCGGCGTTCAACAGCCTATCAGCGAAATCGGAGCCATGTGCAGGTGATTATCGCAGCTGAAGAGTGCAGCCGTTTATCGATAATTAATCGATCGAAATCAACAGGCGGAAAAAGATCTTCTTTCACACCGACGCAGCTCAGGCTGTTGGAAAAATTCCAGTCGACGTTAACGAGATGAACATAGATCTGATGTCCATCAGCGGTCACAAGCTGTACGGACCCAAAGGCATCGGAGCTCTGTACGTTAGACGGAGGCCGAGGGTTCGTGTGGAAGCTTTACAGAGCGGAGGGGGTCAGGAGAGGGGAATGAGGAGCGGAACCGTGCCTGCGCCTCTGGTGGTTGGCTTTGGAGAAGCTTGCGCGCTAGCGCAAAGGGAGATGGCGGTAATTATCGATGGTTTTAGACGAGGATGGTGGCGAATTCACGAGAATTGATCTTCTTCCTCCGTAGTACGACCACAAGTACATCGAAGAACTGTCCAATCACCTGATAGAGAAGATAACGAGCAATCTAACGAACATCGAACGCAACGGAGACCCGGTCGCGTGGTATCCAGGATGCGTTAATTTATCCTTTGCCTTTGTCGAGGGAGAATCTCTGCTCATGGCCATGAAGGATGTCGCGCTGAGCAGCGGCTCGGCTTGCACAAGCGCCAGTCTTGAACCGAGCTACGTTTTAAGAGCTATAGGAGCATCCGAAGATCTCGCACATTCTAGCATAAGGTCGTTGAAGAATAAGGATTGTCTCGTTTTATTTGGATACTAGACGATCGATTGCAATGTTACAGATTTGGAATCGGGCGTTTTACCACCCGCGAAGAAGTGGATTATACAGCAGACAACATCATTCGTCATGTTAAACGACTCAGAGATATGAGGTGAGTGATTCATATCAAAGAAATTGACGCTTCCAGCGGTTTATGATCCCTGATTTACACGACAGTGACTCTGCGATTGATTTCTCGTTATTTCAGTCCTCTGTGGGAGATGGTGCAGGAGGGAATCGACATAAAATCGATAAAGTGGACGCAGCACTGAGAAATGAAAGAGTCCTGACTCCCAGAGTTATTTGTAAATTTTTGGATAGTAACTTATGAAGAACGTAATGTAATATAGTCCAAAGTCCTTCGAGCTCCGCGTATACGTAGATTAAGAAATATCCTGCGAATCAATAAAATGAAATAAATTTTTATTTTAAAAAATTAATCAATCAATGCAATATCAATGTTCTTCGTCAATGTAAAAAGCGTTTAAAATATCTCACTCATGCAACATCAAAAACTGTAATACTCTGACTAGAGAGAGATTCAGAGCACATATGAATCAGCACAAGCACGACGGATCCTCGTTATCTTCGTCTCGTGTGATCTTGAAGTGATCCTGGTCGATGTCGTGCAGCTCCATTCTGGACCTATTAGATTCGACCAGGTGCCGCGCTATGTCCTCGAACATCTCGTCTATCCCTCTTCCATTTTTACAGGAAGTTTTATAGGTCGCCGATATCAGGTTGTGACACTGTTCGCTGGAATATTGGAATTCTTGTTAGAATATCAGTCTCTATGTTCAGCGAAGCTAAAAATTTACCAGAATTGTTCCATTTCCGCATCCGAAACCTGCGGCTCTACGCTTTCCAGGTCGCTTTTATTCCCGCAGAGAAATATCTTTGCGTTTTCTGCATAAGTAACTATGTCTAGTAGGTGTTGAGATAGGAGGTGGAAAGACGTCGGATTGTCCAGAGAAAAAACGAGGATCGCAGCCTCCGCGAATTTGTAGTAACTCGACGTTATGGACGCGACTCTCTCCATGCCTCCGGTATCCCATAGTTGAAGCTGTGAAAGAGTCGAAAGTCAATTCTTAGGATTCATTAAAGGAGGGAATGGAGCGACGGAAGTAGAGCCAAAGGCGAGAACAAGATATAAGATGCATTGATCACAAATAGTTGTTGATTTTTTTTTAATGCGTTTTCGTACGCTAAACGTACACACGAAATTTCATTAAGAAATATTGGAAATTTTTGGAGTTATCGAATCTTATACATCCAGCTGTAAAATAGAATAATTCTTACAGTTTTTGATATTGTTAATTCAAATTTGGGATTCACACTCAGTTCACTATCCTGAACAACCAATCGTGACAGATTTTTCATATCTCACTTTGAGTGATGAGATGATGCGTAGGTTTAAATCTAGTTTTCCCGCCTTAGGCTATACAACATGTTTTTTGGATCACGAAGCAGCATTCGGAAAAAAATAGCCAGCTCTCTGTAAATACTTCTTGTAGCTACTTTCGGCGGTTGAACCCCCCCTTAAGGGGGTACATGACCCTTTGGGGCGTGATTTTAGAGTTATTTGAAAAATCACTGGTATTCGTAAGGGAATCTTTTGAAGTATTTGACTGATATATGGACTGAAAGGTGGTAGTTTCATCTGCAATTTGAGCGCTCGAACTTAAAAAAAATATTAACAATTGAGCTAGATATCACAGCTTGAAATAATGACTGCATTCTGCAAATCCCTTCACTTTTTACATCGAAACTTCGGCATGCCTTGACCGATTTGGCTGAAACTTTGCCTGTAGACTTCTAAGACAAGTAGTTTTATTCTGAAATAGCATGAAATATGACACTTTTGGCGATTTTTTCGGGTTTTCATCGCTTTTTAGCCCTCTTTTTTGGATGTCACTCATGGATTCTGATTCGGACAAAAATGATTCTAGTTCAGGATAAAACTACTTGTATTAGAAGTCTACACGCAAATTTTCAGCCAAATCGGTCAAGGCATGCCGAAGTTTCGATGTAAATAGTGAAGCGATTTGCAGAATGCAGTCATTATTTCAAGCTGTGATATCTAGCTTGATTGTTCATATTTTTTTAAGTTTGAACGCTCAAATTGCAGATGAAACTTCAACCTTTCAGTCCATATATCAGTCAAAAAATTCCCGTACGAATACCAGTGATTTTTCAAATAACTCTAAAATCACGCACCAGAGGGTCATGTACCCCCTTGAATTAGACATACGCGCCGAAATTCAGTCAAAAATATTAACCAATTGCAGGGAATTTTCGACTTGGGAATAAAAATAATTACTAATTTTTTTTTTTGTTTTCCAAAAAGTACCAGAGTTTTCAGATCTTTCGAGCATTTCGATAAACGTTTGAGTGCCAAATTGTTGATGTATGGGTTCAGGTCTTCTCAATTAGGTCACATTCATTTTTATCGCGTAGGAGGAACACGTATGCAATGTTTCTTGCCCGAAGATAATCGCTTCGGATTTGTTTCGCTTGCACATCATTAAACTGTGTATAAACTTACGCGAATAGTTTTTTCGTCGACCGTATATTGTTTGTTGATATTGTCTAGTCCCAGCGTAGACTTTCTGTCGCTACTCGATACGAAAGTGTTGTTGGCAAATCGTCGAAATATCGAAGTTTTCCCGACCCCGTATTCGCCGCACAATATCACCTTTTGTTCGGTTATTTTGATCGTTGCCATTTTTCGATTGTCTTCAACAATTGAAACTGATATTATCAAGGTCCTGTTTACCAGTCTGTTTACATTAACGTCTCGCTGTCTCTACCTTATCTCATAGATCATGAACTAGGATAGATACGCCATCGTCTAACTAGATTACAGATAGTTAGTCGATGCTCGCTTCGCGACCATCGGGGATTTTAGAAATGATATTTATTTGTTTATTCTCAACATTTGTGTGTTCAATTAACAGTAAATAATCGGTACATCAACATTATTCAAAGCAGTACATGTATATGTATTCGATCAGGCATTGATGGTTTGTTGCTCCTGCTGCGAGAGGGTCAGAGCTGTTATCTTCTTTTTGACGACGTGAATCTTTTTGTTCGAGAGACAAATAACGTAGCAATGATCGGCGTAGGTTATGGATATCTTGTTGAACGACTCGTTGGACGCAAACGCCTTTGGATCTATAGTGTCCGTTAAGGTTATCAGACTCATTACGACGTTGGCGATTCTTTCGTCGTTTTCGAGCTCCCCACCCGACTGAAATACGCAAAATTAATGATAATAAAAAAATAACCGATTATGCGGTTTTATCGCGTCGACAGTACCGTCAGCACGGCCCCGTCCTCTTTCAAGACGAGATAACCAATTTGGTCGGGTATTCGCTCCATCGACAACATTTTCTTTTATACTCGCGAAGCGTTCGATGAGATTGTTCTAAATGCGATGGGGAACTTGATGGACTATCACTTCGGACTTGGCGTAATCTTACGCGAGACGCGAGTTCAGACAGTAGCACGACAACAATAGAGAGAAGTTATGACAGGCAGGAACAACAACAAGCAGTCCTCCCGTTCTGTCGTTGAATCTTATGTTTTTACACAGGTGGCGGCACCGGCGTCCGCGACATCTCAAATAATATTTCATCGATACGTAATACGATGCATTGAATATCGATACGTCGACATATCGACAATTTAAGATCGATGCTTCGATGTATAGTATATCGATATTAAATATTTATGAATTTGAACAATTTCAGCATGAAATGGGAGAAAAAAATGTGAATAACACTTTTTTTTTCAAGTTTTCGGCGATTAAATTGATCAAAAGTCTTCTGGCCGCTTTTTTCTTCATTTTTTATCTAAAATAATACGCGTCATTTTCAACTTTCTTCGAAGTTAGACTTGAATTTTTCTTTCAGCAATTTTATCCTCTCCTACTTTTTTTTTTTTAATCTATAATATTTTTATTCTTTCCAATTTTAGTGAAATTCCGTGATGGAAGTTTTATAATTTGGTATCTATAGAAGTCGTAATTAATTTGATAATCAAAAACCGGATTAAGTTATTCAAACGAGGGAAATTGCAAGTATTGAAACAAGCAACCCACAAATAAAAGACAAAAAAAAATTTAATTTCGCATTTGACTGCGAAAAACAACGAAATTCGAAAACAAAGATAACAAGAACAAAGTCTTAATTGGATATCGAAAATCGATGCAGCCACCATAGTATCGATACTGCGATACATCGCTACAACAAACCTATAGACGATTAAGTGAGAGTATCGATATATCGATACACACGCTAATCTCCATTTATACCATAAGGCCACAAGAATCCATAAGCCATAGACATAACGGCAATTCCAAAGTAATGCGCATGCGTAATAGCTTCTGATTATGGCCTATCGAGTTGTCACGTGGCTGTCACCTCTCTGGCGAGCTGGTGAAACCGTGTTACGTAACAAACGATGTATTTTACCTTATCGAACACATCGTTCGCACACCAATGATTCTATCAATTGGCGGATCGCCGATAATATTATTTATGATACGATATTTAGCGAATTGCGAAACATTGATGGACAATGTCATTCAGTAGTTCACCGCGAGTCCAAAGGGTCCAAAGTTTCTCTTTGACGGATGATAAATATCGCAAAAAATATTATTTCAGTTCGAAGATAAGGTCCGAGTCTTCAACGCCTGCACAATCAATCCCAGTAGCCCACGATACGCGCACGAGATTATATCTCGATCTATCGTGCGATAAATTATTCGTCTAATAACAACAACAAACTAGCTGATCGTCGCGCCATGTTCCGTTCCCTGTCCATTCGCCTATGGAATCCGAGTGCCGGCGTCAACGCGACCGCTCGATTACTCTTCAACGGTAACTCGTCAGTCGCGGTTACCTCGGCCAGCCGCTCCCCTGAGGATATCAGCTCCCTATCTCTGCACATCGGAACCAATCGGTTTTATCAAAGTAGAAACTTTGCCTCCACGTCGATAAATATGGCGAAAATAAAGGTAACGGTATATTTTCTGTATTTATTATTATAACAATGATAGAAAAAAAAACACAAGAGAAAATAAAATTCCGCGTATCACCACAACATGTAAATAGCCTGAGAGATTTCGTAATTTTCGACGGCCTCGGATAATGTAAATTACCGGGCATAGGTCGATCTGACTTTCATTTTTCCTGGAATCTTAATTACTAGCGGCTATAATGAGAAATAAATCAGTTTTGTTTTTGACGCAGGTGATTAGATTGTTAATTGATGATCGTTTTTTTTTTTTTTTTTAATTCTTCATCAGGCAGGACCGGTCGTCGACATCCTGGGAGATGAGATGACTCGTATTATTTGGGACTCCATAAAGGATAAGCTGATCCTCCCCTTCCTCGATATCGATTTACACATCTATGATCTGGGAATGGAGAATCGTGACGCGACAAACGACCAAGTGACGATCGACTGCGCGGAGGCTGTGAAGAAATACAGCGTCGGTATTAAATGCGCGACTATAACTCCGGACGAGAAAAGAGTCGAGGAATTCAAGCTGAAGGAGATGTGGAAGAGTCCCAACGGGACTATCAGGAACATCCTGGGGGGTACCGTCTTCAGAGAGGCTATCATATGCAAGAACATTCCTCGCCTGGTTACCGGGTGGAATCAGCCGATCATAATCGGTCGTCACGCCCATGCGGATCAGTACAAAGCGACCGACTTTGTCGTTCCCGGGGCTGGAAAGCTGGAGATAACTTGGACTGGCGATTCTGGGGACAAGATTCAGCACACAGTCTACCAGTTCAAGGGCGCAGGTGTGGCACAGGCCCAGTTCAACACCGACGACAGCATCCAGGCCTTTGCTCACAGCTCCTTCCAGTACGCGCTGTCGCGAAACTACCCGCTCTATCTTTCGACCAAGAACACGATCCTCAAGAAATACGACGGCAGATTCAAGGACATATTCCAAGAAATATACGAGGCTGAATACAGGTCAAAGTTCGAGGCAAAGAACATCTGGTACGAGCACCGTCTCATCGACGATATGGTCGCCTATGCCATGAAATCCGAGGGTGGTTTCGTCTGGGCTTGTAAGAACTACGACGGAGACGTTCAGTCCGATTCCGTCGCCCAGGGGTACGGCTCTCTGGGTCTGATGACCTCTGTGCTTCTCTGTCCCGACGGAAAGACCGTCGAGGCTGAAGCTGCGCACGGGACTGTGACTCGGCACTACCGCCAGTACCAGCAGGGCAAGGAGACCTCGACCAATCCGATCGCGTCCATATTCGCATGGACCAGGGGCCTGCTGCACAGAGCCAAGCTGGACAACAACTCTGAGTTGAAAAGATTCGCGGAGACCCTTGAAAAGGTCTGCGTCGACACGATCGAGGCTGGAAGCATGACCAAGGATCTTGCCATATGCATCAAGGGAATGAACAACGTCAAGCGAGCTGATTACATGGAGACTTTTGAGTTCATGGACAAGCTCGCTGATAATCTGAAGAAAGCATTGGCCAAGTGACTCGGTACGAGCTGTGGGATGAGATCGAGACTCTGAGGGACGAATATCATCGTTCCGTTTTATACTTATACACTTATACGTGCATTTAGTATTTGGAAAACTATTTTTGAACGAGGCTTAGCTAGTTTTTGCATCGATTTTATTTTTTGTTATGTAATTAGTAAGAAAACCTAATTGATTGTATTTACGCCTCTGAATATGAATACATGTATTTTTGTAAATCGATAATGATTCTTTTCTATCGTTGAATGAAAATAAAAACGACTTTTAAAAACGTTCATTTGTTTTATTTCGCCAATCGGGGCTCTTAAATTTAATCATCATATATTCGCCGTCTTTGTGAAGCGGAGAAATCTCGGCAGGCCATTAAACTCTGATAACATAGAAAACTTTTCTCGCAATGCTCATTGCCATTCAAGAATAATTGCGTAAAAGGCTCTAGCAGTGGTCAAAGTTCAAATTTAAATCTCCTCAACTCGTGTACATAATGTGTATAAATCACATCCTGGATGTACGCACGGGTTTTTTGTTCAACCAAATGCAAGAGCCTATCGCATCTAAGGTTTCTTGCCCTTTAAATTAGTCAGGTAAATTCTATCGAGGGGTCATTGAACCGATGTGCAAGGGCCGTTATACACGATCCGAGAACTTGTTAAAGATCTCCGTTCGATGTGAACGCCAGTACGTTAATCCTTTCCTCGCATCGTAGCCACTTTCGAGAATCCGATAGGCCGATTCTCGAATGAAGCTAAATACTGCAGCAATGTGATATGATTATTCTTATTTGTTTTTATTCCCAGGGAGAAAAGGTAGGCTGTAAGGTATTGTGATGTGCTTCTGATTCCCAAGAGCTAGTGCCATCTGGTATCACTCAGCGGTGGTTTTAGGAACGCACAAAAGCGCGCGCAGATTTGAATCGGACTCGTAGATCTATACTCAGCTAAGATTCCGGTTGATATACTGATGAATAATTCAAAGCATGTAACGATGATTGACTGTGTGATTCAATCAACGTTAAATAATTCAGTTATTTTATACTGCTAGTTGGATTTTGACAGAAGCAGCAGGGGGGGGCGGGGGGATAAAAGATGGGTCGTTGACATGGAGTAGAAGGAGACATATCTTGAAAGAAAAATTTGTCTCACGGTAAAGGGGGCGCTACGAACGAGTCTGTACTGCAGAGATCCGGGCTGACGTGAGCGCGCGCACCAGATACCGCGTAACCCCCATCCTCTTTTCCGCGTAACCATAGTGACCATCGACATGGCTACGTGTATCTGATGCGCGCGCCTACGTCAGCCCGGACCTCTGCGGTACAGACTCGTTCGCAGCGCGCCCTTTACCGTGGGATCTTACGACCACTTTTAGAAGCCTAAACGTGGGGAGATATGTCTCCTTCTACTCCATGGTCGTTGATAAGCGAGTTACGATTTGAAGACCCGGGCGTCCACCTTTATTACCGTCAAATGTTCACATTTTGGCGGTGAATTCAAATCGTAGTTACGATATAAATGCCGGATTTAGAAGATGTTCATTTTTCTCCTAACAGAGATTCTTTTTGAATAATAAGATACCGTTTTTACATCTCAGATTTTTGGTGAATGAATGAAAATTGTGTTCTGTCAAGAGTTTAAAATGAGAATTCCGACTAACTTCGTTAAATTATGTATACACACTGTTGCAACGTCATTGACTAATAAATTCCATGATTGTATGTAGTTGATTGGTACGACAGGTAAACGACTTCGTCATTCCATTCGGAATTGTAAATAATAATAATAATATTTATTCTGGTGATAATTTTTACAGTTTTTGGTTTTACATCGCTTTAATTATCTTACATTTTACACTTGTAATTGAATATTCATAAGATTTCACACCTATAATTCATGAGCATAGAGTTTTTTTTTAATTTCAATTCTTCTATTTTTACTGTGTGTTGCTCTCTTTTTATAGTATATCCGAATTTCATGTAGTTTCATACTTCATATCGTCAAAGATATTGTTTGTAACTTGAATGTACCGCCAAAAAGTGGATGTTTTACAGTATCAAAGATGGCCGCCCGGGTAGATGAGTGAACGCAGCCCACAGTAAGATCATTTGTTCGTTTGTCCCTGTCCATCTAGTGTGTATAATAGGTATAAATCGAGTACAACGCACACGCACACACAGTCATAGAGGCATGAAAATAATTGGCAAAATATATTCCCGGAGATATATTGGTGTTGGAAGAAAATAAAGTCAGTGTGAATGTCCGAGTAGAGTGATAATCCGTCTGAACTGTGTAACGATAAATATTGAAATAAAAAAAAGTTTCAACCCCTTGGCCAGAACCCAGCCGTTCCCCGGACCAACCCCCATCTTCGCATAGCGAGTTTTAACCGCATTAAAAATCTGTGTGGATAATAACTGACGCAAGTTGGCTGTGGTGTGTTTTTGTGTGTCTCGACTCCATTTTATACCGTAGGTAGAAAACCGTGGTCGGGAGGGCATATAGATATTATAACGGGTAATTCTCGATGCCTTATTTCCGTTTCACAACAAAACTCTGCGTGACATGATTATATCTGAAAAATAAATAAACCAAACTATCGGTCGGTTCGTTTCGTGGGCTGAGATACGTGCGTGTGGAAGAATAGGTGGTTCTCATAACGGGTGATAACAGTGTCTCAGCGCTACACACAGTGTGCGCGAATGAATGACTCGGTTAATAACAGTCGATCGTAAATGTGGATCATCAAGGGAATCGAAATTTTCGAGTGTTTTTGAATCGTTTGACGGTATAAAATCGCTGTCACGACGAGTGAAAGAGGCAATAAAGTTAACCGAAGATTTTTACTATCAAAAATGATGAAGAGCGGCGCACAGCCCAAGAGAGAAAAAATGCGGATACGCGCGTTTCCGGTAAGAATAAATCTATTTATTTATTAGTAACTTCGAATCATCGTCATTCCTCGGCTATGCTTATTTTGCCCCAGTCATCGTCACATGTTTTCCTCCCCGCGTCTGCCATCTTCGCCGTTTAGAATTTACTATTTATTTTGGCATTTAAATTCCGCCTCCCCCCGCCTTCCTTGTTAACCTAGATCACGTATTTTCCACAACATTTACAGCTTTCACTTTTCTCGTATAAAAACTCGACTGATACTTTCTTCGAGATTACGATCACAGTAACGTAAATAAACAACAGTTGAGCTGCCCTGGGGTCATGATATTTCGGGGAAGACGTACCTTCGAGGTATTTGGATGATGGATAAAAAAACAATAACGAAATGGGTAAACATTTGCCGCAGCATCCATGTTCTTTTGTTTTCAAGGTCCTCGCGCTGCCAAATTATTCAAGTCTCTGATCCGACAAAACCGTTTGAAACGTTGCCAAATTCATCATAAAGGGTTTTATTTGCGTTGAAAATTAGCGATAGCTCGGTGATTAGAGTGCGTCGAACCGGGCGACCATGAATCCGAGGTTAATTTTTCCCCCGGATGAAACCTCAACCTCCGCCTAACAAACGTCGTACGGTTTTGTATGAAAAAATCATGGAACACGGCAGATTCGAAAGATCTAGTCCGGCGTTGGGGGAGAAGACGCCAACTGCGGGAGTTTTTCAATCCCGAAATCCGGGTTCCCTCGTGATTGTCGAGACTCTAGTGAGTCTGGTTGGACATCGTCGAAAGAATATTCTCACGTATCGTATCGATTGCAGATGACTATGGATGAGAAGTACGTGGAGAGTATTTGGACGCTGTTGAAAAATGCCATACAGGAAATTCAGAAGAAGAACAACTCGGGTCTCAGTTTCGAAGAACTGTACCGCAACGCGTACACAATGGTTCTCCACAAGCACGGAGAACGGCTCTACACCGGGTTGAAGGAGGTCGTTACCCAGCACCTCGAGTCCAAGGTCCGAGAAGACGTCCTGAGATCCCTCCACAATAATTTTCTACAGACTCTGAACCAGGCGTGGAACGACCATCAGACTTCCATGGTCATGATCAGAGACATACTCATGTACATGGACAGGGTTTACGTGCAACAACACGATGTCGACAACGTTTACAACCTGGGACTCATAATATTCAGGGATCAGGTAACGTCGGATCGACGATCCAACAACTGAGAATATTCTACTCCGTTCTTCGACACTTTTCAGGTAGTTCGGTACGGCTGCGTCAGAGATCACCTGCGTGAGACGTTGCTCGGGATGGTGGCAAGAGAGAGAAGGGGCGAAGTTGTAGATCGCATCGCGATAAAAAATGCCTGCCAGATGCTGATGCTGCTCGGTATAAACTGCCGCCTAGTATATGAGGAGGATTTTGAGAGGCCGTTCTTGCAACAGAGCGCCGAATTTTACAGGGCAAGTTTTTTTGTCGATTACTCGATAAACTCTCGGGTCTAATTTACCCCCATGATTAACAGATGGAGTCGCAGAAGTTCCTCGGTGAAAACAGCGCCTCTGTTTACATAAAGAAAGTCGAGGCGAGGATCGCGGAAGAGTCGGAACGGGCTAAACACTACCTAGACGAATCTACAGAGCCGAGGATAGTCGAGGTTGTGGAAGAAGAACTCATCAAGATACACATGAAGACCATAGTGGAGGTTCGCAGACTCTATCAACGATCATTCTGCCCAGTTGTCAGACTTTCATTGCTTTATTGTTCTATTTCAGATGGAAAACAGCGGCGTTGTTCACATGCTGAAGAACCAGAAGACAGAGGACCTCGGTTGCATGTATAAACTGTTCTCCAGAGTTACGGACGGACTGCGCACAGTGTCGGACTGCGTTTCGCAGTTCCTCAGAGAACAAGGTCGCGCCTTGGTCCAGGAGGAGCACGAGCCGACGACGAATGCCATCCACTTTGTTCAGCAGCTGCTGGATCTCAAAGATCGCTTCGATCATTTCTTGCACCATTCTTTCAACAACGACAAACTTTTCAAGCAGATGATCGCCTCAGACTTCGAACACTTCCTCAATCTCAATACCAAGAGCCCCGAGTACTTGTCGCTCTTCATAGACGATAAACTGAAAAAGGGAGTCAAGGGGGTGAGGAACTCGAACTTGTTCAATTCATTATCCGAAAGGCGATTCTAATCCGAATTTACAACTTTACAGATGACTGAACAAGAGATTGAAGGTGTTCTCGATAAGACAATGGTTCTGTTCAGATTCCTCCAGGAGAAGGACGTCTTTGAGCGATACTATAAGCAACACTTAGCCAAGCGACTGCTTCTGAACAAGTCCGTTTCAGATGATAGCGAAAAAAATATGATCTCAAAGCTCAAGGTACCGTATCAAGGGTCTGAAGAGGGGAGACGGGGGTGAAGTAGTTTTAATTCAGATTGAAAATGAATGAGCAAAGACAAACGATTTTGAAACGGCGTAGTTCTGGCAGACACAAGGGGCGTTTAACGTCGATGTGGACATCCTGATAGCGATGAAAAAACTGAACGCGGAACCCCCGAAAGATACGGCGGTGTTCCTTAGGTCAAACGATAGAGCGATTAAGGAGAAAATAGAATAACTCCCGACCCCAAATCCCAATCCTTGGAATATAGAAACAAGTAAGTGTCTGCTTTGTAAACCATGCTGAAATGTGGAGAAAAAAGAGTATATCTAGCTTCAAACTATCCTTTATCAATGCCTCAATAATTCTCGGGCATGCTTTACGAAGCTCTGATTTCATCGCCTAATGATTAAACTACAGAGTCGGAGTCTGCGACAATGTGCCTTGGAGTTCTGCATGGTTTAATAAAGCTCGCACTTTACTTCCCCACAAGATTAACAAGACATCCTCCATTCCAACTACTAGTGCAGGACTTCAACGGCAAAATTACAACAAACGATCGAATCTTGCGGCTGAAACAATCACCTCAATATCAAAATATTGTTTATTTGTTATTCAGACCGAATGCGGGTGCCAGTTTACTTCCAAGCTAGAAGGAATGTTCAAGGACATGACGGTGAGCAACACGATCATGGAAGAGTTCAAAGACCACGTTCTCACTTCTGGCGTAAGTTCTACAATCCGTATTAACATCCGCGATCTGATATCTGACGCTAATCATATCCAATAAACGTTTACAGGCAAGCCTCCACGGCGTAGACTTGAGTGTTAGAGTCCTGACTACCGGATTCTGGCCGACCCAATCGGCTACTCCAAAGTGCACAGTTCCGTTAGCTCCCAGAGAAGCTTTCGACGCCTTCCGATGTTTCTACCTGGCAAAGCACAGCGGTCGTCAATTGACCCTACAGCCTCAACTAGGTGATTATTTTCTTTACTCGATCATTAGATAGTTGTAATACATCGATTCTACTGATGTAACTTTTTTTTTAAAGGTTCGGCGGATCTTAACGCAGTTTTTCACGGACCCAGAAAGGAGGACGGCAACGGCGGCGGATTGGACACACCCTCGTCCTCTAGCAGCATGGCCAACAGCAGCGGCAGTTTACTGAGCCAGAGAGCTAGCAGCGGTGGGAACCCCAGGAAACACATAATCCAAGTATCCACCTACCAGATGTGCGTTCTCATGCTGTTCAACAACAGGGATCGACTCACATACGAAGTTCGTTGAACTTTTAGTCGCGCAACTTTTAACAATCTTTGGATAAAATTCGATCTAAAATATCGAGCTTCTCATTGCAGGAAATACAGAACGAGACAGACATCCCTGAACGAGATTTGGTGAGGGCGCTCCAATCCCTAGCAATGGGTAAAGCGACCCAACGAGTTCTCCTGAAGCATCCAAGAACCAAAGAGATCGAACCGACTCATTGCTTCAGTGTGAACGACAGTTTCACAAGTAAACTTCATCGGTATGAGTAGAGAATTATAGATAGAAGCTTCGTTTTTACTTTAAGACTCGATCTTAATATCGACGCTGTTTATTGCAGGGTCAAGATCCAGACGGTAGCCGCAAAGGGAGAATCCGAGCCTGAGAGAAGAGAGACGAGAAACAAAGTGGACGAGGACAGAAAGCACGAAATTGAAGCAGCGATCGTGAGAATCATGAAAGCTCGCAAGCGCATGCCGGTACAAATGACTTTATTTTTCCAATCAATCAATAATTGTTCTTCAATTCGTTCAATAATTTTACATCCGTTTCCACGATTAGCACAATATCCTGGTGACCGAGGTGACTGAGCAGCTCCGCGTACGATTCCTTCCATCGCCAGTCATCATAAAAAAGCGTATCGAAGGATTAATAGAGCGAGAATATTTGGCCCGCACAGAGGATAGGTGAGCCTATTTGATACTTTGATGAACCGGCGCCGTTTGGTCTTGTTAAAACTCTGCTTTTTCAATCTTAACAGAAAAGTGTACACCTACGTGGCTTGAGTTGGACCCCGATCGCCGATCCCGGACATGTACAAACGCGTAAGTGGAAACGATCGTCCTATTAGAATTCGATACAGAGAAAAAGAAAATATTTCGGTATCGTAATCAATGGTTGAATATAATTAAAATTTTTAACAATTATTAATTAGCTCTTTTTCAAAAAATTAAACTATACTAACTAAACATCCCTGGCAATATAGTTGTACTCGTAAACTATCATTGTATTTATTCTTGCCATCGATTTTTTTTCGTCGTTACTTACGATTGAATATGTTATGAGAACGACTACGACGATAGAAACAATAATACTGATAAATTAATAAAGAAAACTTCAATTTTTCGTACGGCTTCGTATCTTTCTTCTTCAAGTTATCTTTCGTGATATTATAATTTGTACTACATAATATCAAATATAAGAACGCGCTATATTTTTTTTCTTTCTTTTTTCAGAATCTGCAGGCCTGGGTCTTAACAATTCTGGGCCAAAATAATGTTAGGATTAATGGATCTATGATTTAAATGGAATTAAAATGCTAAACGATATACATAGATTTAATTAATATTATTATTATTATTATTATAAAGAATTTAAATTATTCCAGACGCATTAACGAATATTTACTTACTCATAGATATATCTTACATGTCATCCACCCTCATCCCCCCACCTCACCTTTCTCTAATTAGCTACTTCTATCTCGTCTTTATTATATTTAAAATCTAGTAATAATTGTTTATATTTTCATTCTCATTTCATATGTCTTTTCTTGAAAAGATTCAAGACTTCTTTTTAGAGGAAAAAATTTAGACGGAGAGCGAAATATTCCCGCTTAGAAGTAATAATAATATTAAGAACGGAAGAAAGGAGAACAATTCTTGTGCGAATGTGAGATAGATAAAAAAAAAACGTTGTTTTGGGTTTCATTTGGTTTGTTACACAAATTATTGTAATCGGTGTGAGTGACTTGGCAACGAGAAACTGCATACGTTTGCAGTATCCTAAAATGAAAAAATAAAAAAATAAAATAAAATAAAACTTGTATGTGATAATAATGAAAATGATAAATTTGAAGAGCGATTGTACCAATAAATGGATTTAAATAATTTATTCATTTTTATTGTTCCAGTTCGCCTACCCAGAAGCCATTTATTCAAATTCAGGGTGTTTAGCGATCGAACGTTTTCAAAGTCCATGAAAATTTCAGATTTTCCGGGGCAACATGTTTCGGTCTTCGAAATTCAGGACAGAAAAAAACAGTGCATCGGGAAACTCAGTTGGTCGATGTGACATCTGGTGGACGAATTGTAACTACTGCGAGTACCTCTCCAACACACTAGCTATATCTATGTATATTGGAATCGACCTACACGGAGTAGTTCAAATTTCGCCACCAGGTGAAACCACACCCCCACTCAGGTTTCTAATACCGAAAAGTACATGGGCTCTTGCGCTCATCTATTCGATGCAACAGATATGCACTTTTTAGCGGCATATCAAATATTTGTATTGCTCAAAAGACAAATTGAAAATAAAGATCGATTGAAAGGCCGTGTTTTCAAATATGCTGTTAGTGCCAAAAATCGACAAGATAGAAGACTGCTGACGAACGTATTCACGAAACTTCTTTCAATTATATTGATAAAACGTTCCTTGAATCAGTCTTTTACCCAAATGTTCGAATGTTCAATATTTCGTGTATCTTATAATTCAAATTGACGGTAAAATCTCAACGATTAATTCCCTAGATTCCAAAGGCTAGGGGATATTGCAATGCGGTAGCTGGCAGCACCATGTAGAAACCGTTTTTGAATTCGAAAAGCACGTTGCCGTGTATTCGCTGTAGCGTAGTTGTCATCAAGAGGTACTTATACGTTCTAAGCGTTGCTTTACTGTTGTTTTCGTGCTGAAATTGGACCATCTATGCGGCTATCCACGCAGATACCTGACAGGTATTTCGACCGTCGATACAAGAGGACGAAAAAAGTGATATCAAATTAGTTAAATCAACCTAAGGTAAGATTTAAAAACGTCCGCTGCGCTTTCATCGGTCCACCGGAGACCCGCGATCATAAATAAGTATTATCGCTATAAAATTACCGTTCGAGATCATAACTGAAAATCTGTCCGAAAGTCTTCTGTCTAAAAATTCTCCACCCTCAACCGGATCCCCAGGAATCGTGAAAGAATTGAGGATTTTCTCAAAAAAGAACGATAGAGTGACCACGAGGTAAGCGCTAGTGTCGAATCTAGGGAATATTTGAATTTCGAGTTTCAATAGCACAAAATCTAATGTATATCTGAGTTTTTAACGAGTACCATCGAAATAATTGCATCGAACTCTACGATTCCTGACAATATCAACAATAAACACGACAAAAAGTGTTTTGTTTGTCCCTACCGGCGACACTAGCGCTTACCTAGCCTTCAGTTTTTTTTGTCTTTTTTTTGCTTGTTTTGGTTCGCGCTGATCCCAAACGCCAGAGTAAACGTTGTTTCCATCACTCTGTATGGGACTATTCACAAACAAGTCAAATGACACTGTTGCGGTCATGCATGAGCTTACTGTAGTTACAATTTAATAATATATTCCATGCTACACAGTGGGTTGCTTCCCACGAGAGCACCTCGAATTCGGGGATTCCCCTTGAGAGCATGCTATAGTCGACCCTTTACCAACCAAGTAGCGCGTTACTTATTTCCACTGATATCAAAGCCTACGCGTAGCGGGCGCGAAAAAGAAGATGACAGCGAACTTTCGCATGAAATTCTGAACACATACATTCCAAAAAAAAGGTAGATCAAAGCGACCACTGCAGAGTTGCACAGCAACTGTGTGTATATAATTAACCAGATAGTAAATTGAAAATAATAATAATGAAATATAATACGCAAATAAAATAAAAAATAAAAATAAAAAATTCAGATATAAATAAATAACCCACAATACAATATCTCAGATTTATTCTCTATTCGTTAGACTCCGGTCAAATATCTTATTACAACAATAACATACGCATATGTGCAACTATTTGAACTGCACAACAATAGCAACACAATCAACTGATGGTCGCGGCCATTACCATGTTACTTGTTAGGTAGGAACAAGGATTTTGTCGTTATTTGTTTCATGCAACAAATAAGTGACGCCGCTGCTTGGTTGGTAAAGATTGACTATATAGCGTGCTCCCTGATGTACACTAAAGCACAGTATTCCTTGATTCTAAATAATCACTCCTTTTAAATTCATGAACTTTTTTACTTCTCCGTTAGGCACCGACGTCGTACTGGCTATCCGCACTATCCGTGATTAATCGAATACAATTCCATATTCCAGACGGATTTAAATTTATATTTTTCAGATGGAGGAGTCTATCCGCCTATCCGGCAACCAAAACGACTTGACGTACATCTGCAGTCGAGATCAGAGTATGGTGTACGCTAACATGGTGCCTGCTTCCGACGATTCAAAGAAAAATTTAGAATCCGAGTTTGAGGATGAGACGATCGAGTCGAGCAAAACAGGCTCCACTATTCCGTCCCTGTCACTCCTCGGGGATACCATGAAGGTCTACCTCCGACTGAGGCCATTTACCGAGGAAACTAAGCACTTGGACCAACAGCAAGAAGCTTATAGAATCCACGATGAAAACACTCTCCTCACGAAATTACCGAGCCTCGACAGTAATCCCAGCTTCATAAAAAGGCCCAAAGCCAGTGAGACTGTCTCCCAAAAATTCAGCTTTACGCACATTTTTGGACCTGTGTCCACGCAGCTGGAACTATTCGAACAAACGGCGAAGCAACTCATAGTGGGGTTCTTGGATGGTCGGAGCGCCACCGTCATGTGCTATGGTAGGTTCTTGATAATCTCATAAATCACGGTTTGCAACAACCGTGTGCTGATATCGGTCGATTTCGACTCCCCAGGGACAACGAATGCCGGGAAAACTTTTACTCTTCAGGGGACAGCCGACTCGCCTGGAATTATTCCTCGGAGTTTGGAGTTCGTCTTTGGCAACATTGGTCCGAAGCCCACTTCGAGCTACAAGCCGCTGAACGACACAGACGTCGTGAGTTTAGATGCGACCGGTCGAGCCTGCGAGACTGAGTTGAAGACGAAGCTGCTCTCCTTCGGGTCGACGAGTAAAAAACACATGCAAGCATTCAAAAGTATGCAGCAACTCCTTAGGGCCGAGTCTCCGCCCGAACCGACGAACGGCAGCGACGCGAACTACTCGGTTTGGGTTTCATTCGCTGAAATCTATAACGAGATGATATACGATTTGCTCTTCAATGATTGCCACAAGAAAAGACCTGCTCTCAAACTCGGCACTGATAAGAGCAGTAAGAGAGTCTTCGTCAAAGACTTGAAGATGGTTTGTGTTAACTCGAGCCTGGAAGCTTACCAGCTTTTTACGCTAGGTCAACACAATCTGAATTTTGCTGCGACTGCGCTGAATCCAAGAAGCTCCCGATCTCATTGCATCTTCACTATCAAATTAATCAAGTACCGCAGAGAGGACTCGCCTAGCCAAGTGCAAGTCAGCACGTGAGTATCGATGTATCCCAGCTGTTGCTTTTTATTACATGAACATTCTCTACATAGACTCTATCCTTGAATCACTTTCAGGTTTTCCTTCTGCGATTTGGCTGGCACCGAGCGATTGAAGAAGACGTTGAACGCCGGCGATCGCCTGAAAGAGGCACGAAACATCAACACGAGTCTCCTCGTCCTTGGGAGATGCTTGAAGTCAATTTTCGAAGTGCAATCGTCGAGGACGAAGCACGAAATCGTTGGGCCGTTCCGAGAATCCAAGTTGACGAGACTGTTCCAGGCAGCTTTATCAGGAAAAGAGCAGATCGCGTTGATCGTGAATGTGAACCCGGAACCACACTTGTACTACGAATCTCAAAATGTGCTCAAATTCTCTGCGATTGCGAAACAAATCGTAATCGAACCGGTCATTAATGTGAAACGGCGAGCTTCGCGGACCAGATTCTCACAGATGGTGGCGGAGAGCGTTGCCACTGTCACGGACTGGGATGTCCCACCCTTGAAAAGTATCGGTATGTATGATTCTCTCAATAATATCCTCAACCACGCAACTATTGGAAGCCAAGGAAGTTTCAACGAAGGATCCACAGGCCTGAATCTTGATCACTCCATTATCCGTTAACTCTACTAACAATCTGTAGAATACTAACACTAGGATTAATTCATGCTACAGTCGGCTGAACGAAGAACTCACAAATCTGTCTCCCCGACGGAGACATAATCCTCAGTAACAAGGGAAGTCGCGCTGCGAAATTGATGCCTAATACGCAGCCGGAGGCGTTGATAATTGAAGTGAGAGAATTCTGGAAGGGAATTAAAATCAATCAAGAATGACCTAACTGTATTTGGTACATGGTCTCAAGACCATGACTGCGTGGTTTAACAAAAAGAAAGAAAAACACTAAAACTTGAACATTATTACAGGGGAAGAAGAGTCTTGCAGTAACACTGGTAAAGCCGAGTACGTACACATTCATGAGTACGAAGAGATCCTACGAGAAAATTCGATTCTGAAGAAGAGAATATTAGAGCTAGAGGATACTGCAGACTTCGAAGTCCGTAAGGAGATGTCAAACATGTACACGGCAATGATTGGACAGTTGAAGACCAATGAAATGTACGTAATGATGATAATATATCGTGGATAACAGTTTTTTACAGCTATATGCAATATTATCTCTCTATTCATTATGAATTGCAGAGATCGTTTGGAAGATATTAAAGCAAAGCAGGAAAACATGCTGGAATGGCTCGCGAAACAAGTCGAGAAATACAATAAGATGGAATTCGACAAATTATCGAACAGAAAACGAAGACGTGTCGACGTGGGAGAGAATAATGACAAATTCAACAACGTAGACTCAGAAGCTAAGATCGTCCGGCTGAACTCGAAAGTCGAAACTCTAATGCAAACTGTAAAAGAGCTTAGAGAGTCCAACAAGAAAATCATTATTGAGAAAAACAACACCGTCTTCGAACTTTCAATCACTAAAAAGGAGCTGGAAAACTTGAGGAGTATGCATCGAGCGGCTCTGAGCAACATGAGCTGCGACTCTAATGGCAAAGGAATCATCAGAGAACAAGAAAAACAACTGATTGCACGCGATAAACAGATAAAGGTGAATCAGTCGATTCATTGGGACGAGAACCTATCCGGAAATGTATGAAATCTGATGAATTTTCTTTCTTTTTTCTAGATGCTGAAAACTTATCTCAACGAAGCCAAGACCGAGTGGCTGGCCCTCAATCGGCTTTACGAAGCAAGTCAAGCAAGCAATCAGCTCAAAAACGCCGAACTGGCGGTGGACGCTGAAAAAATTGCCGATCTATCGATCCAGGTCGAAGAAGCGAACGTTTGTTTGGCAGAAAGTACCAGAATCATTGAAGATCTCGATCGAAGCTGAAAATAAATAGATAAGAAATGAGTCTACTCTTGTAAATGAATAAGTTATTAGCTAAATAAATCATTTTCTTATAACGTTACTCGCATGAAGTTCTTTGAAATCCCAAGAAGCCCGACCGAAAAATCTGAAAAAACTCTGCTTAATGTCCAAACTTTTCCTTCGACCTGATTTTTAGATTTTTCAATTAAAAAATAAAAAAAAATAAAAAATTTAAGTGGAGATCAATACACCGTGAATTTATCGAACCACAATAAATCATGAATAAAAGTAAGATTGGAATAAAAAAATTAATCAAGTAATAATGAAATTTGATAAAATTGAAAAATCTAAAAAATCAGGTCGAAGGAAAAGTTACATCGTGCAATCTGGGTCAAAAATCTTCATTTCTAACAGGGACACTGAGAAGATTTTTACAGATTTTTCGGTCACGGCCATCGAGTTGTT
>JAFFZH010015145.1:35925-51944 GCA_018420115.1 Euura saliciscinereae | reverse complement strand
TCGCCATGTTCTTCTGTTGGCCATTGTTTACCTCTAGCGCCATCAGACGGTCGGTTCGTTCATGCGTACCGCGAAATTCAAACACGGTATTGAAAAATATTATTTATTCGTAAACAGAATAGAGAAAAATTAGGAAAATTTACTTTTTCGTCGATTCTAATCACTGAATAATCGGATAAGAGAGTATTCGATCTTTATAAATAAGAAAATGAATTTTTGCGGATTTTGG
This sequence comes from Euura saliciscinereae, assembly GCA_018420115.1. Taxonomy (NCBI): domain Eukaryota; kingdom Metazoa; phylum Arthropoda; class Insecta; order Hymenoptera; family Tenthredinidae; genus Euura; species Euura saliciscinereae. Next base: position 51,715 of record JAFFZH010015145.1, on the reverse strand, counting down.
GATCTAAAAGTTCGTCAACGAATTTTTCAAAAACGTTTTTTCTTTGAAAAAATTGAAGAAAACCATTCGTCTTCGAATACTATTTACATAAAACCATTATCACTAAATGTGATATTCTAATTCCCAAATTTTTAATTCACAGATCTCTGAAGATGCTCGGATCGTTGAGTAAATCGGTTTTGAGTAACGTTTCAAAACTACCAAAGCTTCGATGCCTCGGTTCAAATCTGTACGATAATTGGACCCCGATCAAGAGATGTTATATCGAGAACAAAATACCGACACCGGGAAAAGAGCCTTCTGCAAAGACAAAGAGGCGACAGACATTGGACGGAGTACCGCTGAATTATGCGGTCATTTATAACTCCCACGAATATCACACAATAGCTCAGCACGGCTGCACGGCGCTGGTCGGGAGCTTCTGGATAGTCGGCGCTGTTCATATGATTAGAAATTTCGAGGAACTATTTCCAGACGTTTGGTCATCGGCGTTGAATCTGTGGCTGGCCTCCGCATATCTTTTCGTCAACGCAGGGACCGCGTTCATAACTTACAGAAGCCCCGTGCGAATATACTTCGACGGAGATACAGGGAACTACAAGGCGGTATTCAACGACCTGATACCGACCAAGATCAGGACGCTAGACTTCAGGAAGGGAGACGTGGAGCATCTCCCACCGGGCGACGAACTATCGCTCTTCAGATTTGCTAGATTCAAGATAAAAGATCAGAAGTTGTACATGCTGGAAGAATTCTTTAGGTATCCTGCCGACTTGTACAACATGTTCGACGAGATAGAGCAAGAAGGTGAACAAGAGGAGTCTGGGAATTGATTTGGATATTCTTTTGTCCATTCAACGAATGCCGATTGCATTATAAATGTACATTAATTCGCCTATGTATAGTACGAAGAGAGTCTTAACTGTTCTAGATTAGTTTCTATAATGAAAGATAAACGTTGTTCAGTGATTAAAAATAAAGTATATTTGTACAGTATTATTTTTCTTGTTTTCTTCTCCTCCTCGTTATCGAAGATTCAATAATTATAGGATGAAAATTTTCTAAATTAATAAATGCACTGAATTAAATTACGTATATAATAGTCTGAGAATAAAATGATCAGAGATTGTAAAAGAAAATACAGTTTACCTAACGATAAATAATTTTCTCCTCAGCCGCCTCTTTGTCTCTTCTCTTCGAATGATATTATTGTATAATTTGAAGCAATATATTCATCCGAGGGTCTAATTACATCCAATACAAACATAATAACTCGATATTGCGAAGTGTTATTCTTTCATAATCATTATTACATGATATAATTTGTAAAAGAAAAAAGAAAAACACAGGTCAGTTTATAAAATATAGGTATATTCGATTCCTTGATACAGCACACGTCGTCTATGTTTGAAAATATATTTTTTCCCCCTTATATTTGTTTCATTTCTATGTATTAATTGATATAAAATATAAATTACTGTGTAGTGTACAATTCGAATTCACTATTGGACCACTCGTTGCTGATATTTTGGTACAGAGCCTAGTTAGCTTACAGCTCATCTATAACAGACTTATTAAAAGCAGATGCTGTAGCAGAAGTACCACACTCAAAAAAAGCGTTAATTAATTAATTAGGTCCATAATCTATAGCATATGAAAATTATAATTACATAGGAATCTGTATCTCCACTTGAAGCGATCTGCATTATTAAATTGTATTAATTTTTTCTGAATAGCCAATGAGACTAAATTCATTTTTTTCTCTCTCTTCTAATTGATCATTCAAACTCGCTCAAGACAATATAAATAAAGGAAAATAATTATTTCATTGATACTCTATTATCTAAAATTGAGAGTTATTGAGCAACGGATTTATCATCTACTCTACATTTTAGTAGGGCAGGTCTTGAGCGATTTTTATTTCATTTATTAATATTGTTCATTGGCTCGTTGTAAAAGATAGATAAATAGCGTGGCACGATCATTTCGTCAAACGAAATTGGTAACAATATCAAAAGGAACGTTTAGTCTACTAGAAAAAAAAAAAACTAAAAAAAAAATATCATCTAAACTAGTAATAATCATTATTATTAAATATTGCATCAGTAGGCCCGTGAAAATATAGTGTGCTCAATAAATATATATTAATTCCCTATTTAATTAGATTGTGATTTTTTTGGGGGAGCAGAATATAAATAACCGGAAGTAACGAGTATCGAATCGAGATTCTCCCTTTGTAAAACGTCTATAAAATTTTTTGTAACAACTAATCGAGCAATTTGACAGATTTTCGTTAAAAAAAAAAATATTAATTTCATTTCATTTGAGACCTTTTGTTCGCTGCTATCACTAATCCAAGTTTCTATGTATAATTTGATAATCCAGTACGCTATAACATGTATATATATATATATAATTCCTCTGATTAATGGTCAATAATTTTGCTCTTTTTGTGACACACATTTTCTCTAATCTAATAAAATTAAAAAATGTTCAGATATGCTCAAAGATATTCTCCCATAGATGAGATAAAAATATCGAGGATACTGTGTGAATTTCATAAAACCTCTCTTTGTGGGTATTTCTAATTTTTTGAGGTCACAGATCACGATCCGATCTATATTTCATAGTACGAAAAATGTTTTCTTCAATATATATTCTAAGCAATAAATATATATCCCTCGTCGACGCAGTCAATGATACATAATTTATACTCGTTTAATCCTTTCCGCTAGATTATTGTCTATATTAGATTTCTAGTGTGCGAATCTGTGTCAACGTCGCTCAGAGAGCTTCCGCTGGTCACTGAGTTGTGCCGCAGAACATGATTGTGTCCAATTTCCTGCAATATTGAATCAAGTATTATAAAAAAAATCGTAAATTCATCTTATCTCGACTCACCGACGGAGTTACAATACTAATGTGAACCAGAATAGCGGCGAGCTCAAGATCTTCGCTGAAATTATTCTTCAGAGGCACGCTTCTGTATCCGGTCCTCAAACAACGGACCTAAAAGTCAAAAATAAAGATCATCTCCGGTAGAAAAGAACTTGTGAGAAAAAACGATTCACAAATAGACTTTATTGTACCGGAAACGTAGCTTGACCGATGAAATTACTCTCTCCGAACATGTCTTCGTCCTGTACGACGAATCGCAAGAGGGCGAAGTGCGGATTTGCTATTTCAAACTCGCAAGTTTCGTTCCATATTGGATTAAACCCGTTGTCAGCTGAAATGAATATGAGAAATGACGAGTGTTATCGCTTCCCGAGTATCCGATGGAAGACAACTCACTTATGGCCTTCGTAGTCAATTTAACACCGGCGTCGAAATCTGCGCCGATTACTTCGACCTCAACGAAAGGACTGGCTATGCCCCTCCCAGACTTGTTCAAATGCCTCGCTCCGATGATCCTCAAATTGATCTTCAACATTTCCACGCTGTAGAGCGTGTTCTTGTCGTAGGGACTGAAGTCCGGTCTACACATGAACTCGGGCTTGAGCAGATACCCGCAGAAGCCGTTTTCTCTAAACTTTGCCTGATTTATCTGCATCGGTTTGTCTCCGGTTTGGTAGTTCAACGCGACCAACTGACTCCCCGAATTCCACATTGGGACCGGATTGTAATTGGAAGAATCTATTCTTTGACCCTTCGGATAAACGCGGCTCAACTGGACCTGGAAACATAGATTTTCGTTAGATTTGATTCGAGAACGTTTTCCTATAGATAAAATACCTGGTGATACTTTAGGAAAAATTTATTATCCTGCTGGCAGATGAGTTTTTCGGCTTTGGTCTCAGGGAAGCTGCTCATCTCGTGGAAGACGAATCCTTTAACGTTTATTCTGTCTATGTTGAAGGGTACGGAACGGCAATATACCGTCAGATCGGACATCTCTTTGGCGATTCTCCACGTTCTTTCCATTTCTTTGTGCTGATTTTCCTGCGGAGAGAAGCGGAGCGTTAATCGCCGATGAAAATTATTTTTCTTCTTTTCTGGGTAAATTTGAATTACCCTGACACTGGCGTTCTGGGCGGCTTCCTTGATGCTGGCGACCCACTCGAGGGCGGATTCTTTAGATTGCGCAGCTACTTCGAACGTTGTGCACATACTCGGGTTCTGGATTCTGAGAACCCAGTCTAATTCGGGTCTTTCTCTCACGGCCAACTCCACAACGGCTCCCATTATGTCCAGCGAACCCTTTTGCAGATTTCCAAGCATCATCGAATCGGACGACTAGTTTTACAAAATAAGTATGGGAATTTTTTGTTAAGTTTATAACTCAAAAGAGTCAATTAATTTAGTTTGTTAAAATGAAACTTTACTAATTATGTGTGAATTTTGAAGATTGTATAATTTGTTCTGAGATTCCGATTCGGATTTTGATTCCAGATCAAATTACAAGCTGAAATTTAATTTTCAATAATTCCAATGATTAAAAGAACGGACAAAAAATCATCAAATAATTATAATTACAGCAGTTTTATGACGTCGGGAAAAATAGAAAAAAATAATACATGAATCTGAAAAAAAAACCTATATTATTATTTATTTGTCTCTTACGTCGCCGGTATTTTCCTGGGGGGTCCATTCCTCGACATAATTAGCAGGAAACATCTGTTGTTTTTTTCCGCCATAGTCTCCCTTCCACCATCCGCCATTGATCCGATTAACGTTTGTGATTATTGCGTGCTTTGAAAAAGTTAATTCGTCGTCTTCCACCGCGGTGTAATCGTAAATCGCTTTCACCGTTATCTGGTAACAGTTATAAAAAAATCATGACAAAACATAATTGAGGAAGGAACTAAGTTTAAGTTATTAGTATTTGAAATTTTCAATGTTCATATAATTACAATATAATTGAATTTAAAAAAAAAAATTAATTTTTGTAATGATTAATTACTGTCGTAATTATTATCTCACCGGGGATGTGAAACTGGTAGGATCCATGTATCCTGGGGTACCGTAAGCCGCGCCTTCGTCCATGTCCTGCAAATATACGAATAAGAAACAATTCAATTATAGAAGAAATTTGCAAGAGCTTTGAATAATAAATTTTCGCGCATTTCTTTGTCTACTTTCTCTCATTATTCATTCATTCACTAGTCATTTTATAATTTTCATCGATGAATTTTCAATTTTTATTGATTTTAGACAGTTTTATAAATTTTCAATCAACCTAATTTTCATCATTTTGAAGCGAGTTTTAACACTTTCGTGGTCATCAATTACAGTCAATATAATTATCATTTTTCAATTATAATCATTCACTCTGTGGAATTTGTGTCAATTTTATCATTTTTAATCAGTTTCAAATTTTCATAATTTTTTGATCATACTTTAATTTTTATTCATTCAAGACGATCGATTATGGACATCGATTTTATCATCATTCAATTTCATCAATTCGGGTAACAAAAAAGGAAAAAAAATCATCAATTTTAGTCAAATTAAAAAAATTCGAATTATGTGACTTAAAAATTTTCATAAATTCTAATCAACTTTACAATTTTCTTCAATCATTCCTTCACTCTTATAAATTTCATACGATATTATCATTCTCAATTACAATTTCCCCATTTTTTAACGATTTTGCTGTCATTACTTAGATCCTTTATCGTACTCGATATAATTTCTCAATGGATCAGAATAAAAAAACGCTAAAATCCTAATTTTATCGATTATACAAATTTATTCATACATTGATTATTTCATATTAATTAATTCTCAAATTATTTTCATCCATTTCGATCTGATTATCGTGATAAAAAACGACTGCTATAGTTCAGAATGAAATCAACTCGATGTAGTTATTCGTCGATCTATACCACAGTCACCTGACTCTTTACTTACGATGCACTCGACGTCGCATCGGATATCCTGGGGCCCTGCGGGGCCCCAAATGAATAAAGGGGGGGATAATGGGGCCCCGGCCGAGGTCGTGGTACCGAGAACGGATCACCCTCGTCTTCAGGGCCCGCGATACCATCTGAGCAAACCACTTAGGGACTCGAGCGGGGCTACGACGAAGTGGAGTTCGAACTCGGCGGGGGTTGTTTTGTGATTCTTGGTAAGAGATCGATAAATTATATCCCATACAGAGACGCGGGACTAAATCGACGACCACGACTCGATCGATCATCGACGATAAATAATAAGAATAAAAATTGATTAAAAAAAAATTGTCATCAAGTTGACGAATCTCTTCAAGAATAAGATAATATAGTCTATAACGATGATAAGATACAATTTTATCAATAATTATTTTTACAATAATTTTTTTAAGTGAAACGATTCATTTTTTATTCACAAAGATATTGAAAAGTTGATATTTTTTGTAAGAATTTTGCTTAATTAATTTTTTTTATCAAGAAATATTTCGTTCATATTTCAAATATGAGGTAGGAATTCCAATTAGAGAAAATTCCTGATATCAGTGAGGCTGAGTTCTGAACGGAATCGAAGAGGGAAATAAAAAATAAAAAATAAATAAAAAGTGGAAGAAGAGACTCGTCGAGAGGCTGCAATTCATCCAAGTTTGATAACGAGAGTATAGTAAGCTTGTGTGGCAGCTCGTTAGGGATGATATTCTCGGTACTGACGCGACGCAACGATGAGAACGCGATATACTGCTACAGAAGCATTTTCTGATCTGCCAATGTGTCTCTGGTTTTAATTGCATGTTTCACTATCATCAGCTACATACACGGGTATAATTAAACGATTACAAATCTCAAGAATGAATTCGCTGCACGTGTAATTCGAAGAATTGTTGGTATATATAAATGTTCACTATGTGCCTGGCAGTGTCTACACTACAATGGTCAAGACGATGTCATACATTAACGTGACACTTGAATTCTCTGTAGAACATGACGAATGGATGAAAAAATAATATCCTTCTTTTTTTTTCAATTTTTCTCTCAGTAGTTTATTATTATTATTATTATTATTATTTAATTAAATCACATTTATTAAATAGCTAATTGAGATCCAATGAAATCACTTTGAAATCGCTCAGACTCACGTCAACTCGGTTCAAAATTCACGGTCATAAAATTATACCAAAAATGCGTGATATCGATTTGAAATCGTTCTAAAATACGAACAATCATTTAAAATCGTATAAAATCAGTTTGAAATCGGTTCTGACTTGATCTTTAACTCAAAAACCCGGTGATTTTCATACCGATGTTTAAATAGTAACCAAATTCATTTGTTTTTTCATTTTATTTTTGATTTTTTACTCATTCATCAAAATGTGAAGCTAAATAAAAGTGTTTCTTTTTCCTTCTTCCCATATTATCGTCGATATCTCACTTCCGGTCACTCCTGGGTAAAAATTGATCAGAACTCGTTTCAAAGCTTGTTAAATTCTCTACAAAAAAGGTATCCGCGATTTTGTCCGTAGAATCAATAGTTTCACAGATATACAGGTGTGTTTGAATGCCTGGAAGATATTTGACGAAGAAAATAGATAAATATTGTCAAGTTTTAATTCTCTACTATGAAAATTCAATTAATATTCTCACTAAGTACGCGACGTCGATTCTTATGTATGTATATAGGTAGGTGCGACTAAACTTCCGGTTCGTTATGAGCAGTTCTTTTTTTTCCACACAGGAAACAAGCGACGCAGTTCCGCCATTTTTACACTAATCGTATGATTAATTTCACAAACTAGATACGTGGATTTTGATTATAAAATTAGAAAATTGAATCTGCATTGGAATTCTTTCAGTTCCACAAATATTCGTAATTAAAAAATGGCGAAAAAATGGTTAAAAAATCAATTGTTGATAATTCGGACATTTTCAAGACAAATCGATCCTATATCCAATAAATGATGAACTGTCAAATGAATTTGAATTTTTTAAGCGCAAAGTCAGTCAGTGATTTTTTCGACTTCGAAAGGTGCGATTCTGTACTGAAATTTCCATTTCGCAATAGCCTCAATTTTTCCTCTGATAAAACGATCGAAACAATTTAAAGGGACGATAGACTGAGAGAAATTGGGATTGTTGTCGCATTTTATGATTGGCAGACATATAAAAATAGTCAATTAAACTGAAATTTTCCATACTCCAAAAATCATCAATCATTAAACATAGAAAAATTGACTTTTTCAAAAATCACTCGTTGCAAGGTTTTCAGGCACACGGTCGATCCGATTATGTGTCTCGACGTCTTATTTTCTTCGGAGAGCAATCCTCCATCGTGTGAATGAGGGAAATTAAAAAATAAAATTTTTGGACCAAGTTATCAGCAAAAGATTGACTAGACTGTCGCTAAACGTTTCGATAACTGACCAAAATTTATCACGGAATTTTTTTTTCTCAGTTTCCCTCATTCACACGATGAAGAATTTCTCTCTGAAGAAAATGAAACGTCGAGTGTCTGAAACCTTACGAAATGTCATTTTTTGAATTGTCAATTTTTGATAAGATATTAATGATTTTTGGAGTATGTAGAATGTCTTTACGATCGTTTACAAAATCGTGCATAAATGCGAATCGGAGGTACCCCCAGGTCCCATAACTAAACTGCGTCGACTATTGAACCTGAGAAATCCTGTTCCCCGTTCCCGTTGAGCATGTGTCCAGAAAGAATCGGTACCAGTTCGACCGGTATTTTGACGCTAGGTATAAGGCTGAATAGCTAGCTGTGAGGTATGGGTGTATTATATGCACCGCGTGCATCGCAGGTAACGTACACATACATCGATAGACTAAAAGACCGTAGATCGTGTAGACACGCGGTGAAAGCGTGTATGTATGGGTGACAACCTGACCGTGAGGGGTCTCTCTCACCTGTGCCCCTGTGTAAATGCCTGTTATAAAACATCCCCGTGGAGAAAAGAGAAAAAAACCTTTCCTTAATTTATGGTACCTTTTGGTCATCGATCGCGATGGTTAGAAGAAGAAGAAGAAAAAAATTATGGTACAAAAGAAGTTGGAATAGAGAGCCGCAAACCATCTAATAACACATTTTTTACGGCACAGGCATTAAAAAGTCACTTTTTGACAAGGCAAGTGGCACTTTATACCGCTGACTTCAAAGTGGCGGTATAAAGTCTTTATTCCGCAACTTTGATGCGCAGTTCGAAGTGCGCATGTCAAAGTTGCGGAATAAAGTCTTTGTACCGCAGGTTACCCCCTCTCTACTACCTTTTACAGCAGCTCCTATACGCAGTTCGTGCGGAACTCAACTGGCGTCAAAGTGACTATTAATGCATTTTCCGTAAAAAATATTGTGTGGGGCGCGCGCAGAAAGTAACCTTGCCGAATAAACAGTTACTTTCTGCGCATGCCATATAAATATCTATACATATTTCAAACTGACATCATTTCGCAGATACTGAACTTGTAATTTCAGAATGATGACCAAACTTGAGAAAGTTTGTAATCAAAGTATCATAAATTCTCAAGTATGTATTTTGGTGATTAAATAGTGAATTAATGTATCCGGAGAAATACAAACTGGATGTTTTTTGCTAATGCTGATTAAAATATAATGTCCATAAAATAAGTCAAATTTGATAATTGTCCAAGTATATAAACTGTTCTAAATACTGTAATTATCAACTATCAATTATCAATACAGAAAAGTGTATTTTATTGACCTGATGGATTTTCAATATCGAATATTATATTAAATTTCACCCCAATTGTATCAATATTTTTACAAATTTAACTATCCCCAATTTAACCATCATACAAAGGCATCATTGTTTATAATTGTTCATTTACTGATGATAAAATTTTTGAATTTTTCTTTCAATTCCAGGTTTGAAAAGATTGTATCAAAAATTTTGATTCGAGTATCTTTTTATTTTATTTATTTATTGATCCATTCACTTTTATTATTACATTCTTAAAGTTCGATTTCGTTTCCCCGTGAGACAAAATAATTCTGAAAATATAATATATATACGCTTCGAAAAGTCTTCTACCATGAGTTTATTGATCTCTCGATTTGAAATATATTCGCTATTAAAGGCAATTTTATCGTACACAACAATCGAGAGTTCAATTATATCCTCTGATACAGTGAATTAATTTCGCGGATCAATTTTCTCATTCAAAAGAACCGAGACGAATCTGACACGTCGCATCTCACCTCTGGAAGATCCAGTTAGATTTTTAATCAATGCATAGCAGAATCTCGAGCGATTCAATTTATTTTCTTTCTATCTACTGAAATGATAGAATTTCATTTCGTTTGAACATCCCGCCTCCGGAATTTTTCCAAACGGTGGGCAAAAAATGAACTTTGCGCATGCGCACATCGAGAATGCTCCACTTTCCGCACTAGGGTTTTGTTTTTCCCGCACGCGCGCTGGGAATTTGCTATATCAATAGAATTAACGTTCTCAACGTTTATTTTCTTTCCGCCTTCTCGTACTATCTTATGTTTTGTATGTATTTTATCAAAGGGATTTTTACCGGTATATATTAAATGAATAAGTAAATAAATAAATAAATCCTTGTTATTATTTTAACCGCACAGTCGTTATCGTGGTTAAACCATAACCGCAACGATATGAAATAATCATCACCGTGAGTTGTTACAATTTATTATCTATCTACAACCACTTTTATTTTTCCCTCTAAAATGTCTTCCGGGATTTTTCCGACTTATGCAATATCATGTGAGATAAGAAAACCACAACGTAATGATCGTTACATCAATTTTATAATTAGCTGCCACTGATAGGATGCAGATATCTGATGCAGATATCTGATTTGGGTGAACTAGAAAATTTGCAAAAACTTCAAAGTTTTTATCACAAAAATTGAATAAAAATTCTTCTTTAGATTCAGTTTTTCATTCCACTAATTATTGTATTCGCCTGATCGTGAATTTCTGTGTCAGCCAAACCGTGGGAGTATAATTCGAGCCATTGCCAGACCAGAGGCAAAACTCGATGGTCTACAGTCTAGACTAGAACAAGAATGTATAGAACTCGAGGAAAGGGATACCCTCGGCAATTCTTTCTCCCTTGGCCTCCCGTTTCGAGTTTCGAGGGTCGCTAGAGGGTCTAGGCTTCCTGGCACAAGGTGCAGCGAACAACAGGTTCATCGTCCTTTTTTTCCTACGAGAAATATGCATACTTTTTTTCTTCTTCTAGGGAGGAGATGACGAAGGAGTTATTTTATAAATTTAAAGAAGCAAAAAAGTCAAAATTGTTCTAAAAATGGCAAATGACAGCAGCATAGATGCATCTGGTAAAATCTCATTCCCTTCTTGTCACGTATCTCGTTTCTCGTCTTGTACATAATTCCTTGAATTTCAGTAGCTGCAGGATCAATGTACCTACTTTGTCTCTCTCTCTCTCGTGTGAAGTACCTGTATTCTCTCGGTGATGAACCGAGTCGTTTTACTCTCTTTACCTTACTTTTTACTCTACTTGACTCTGCTCGAGATCAAGCCGATACACGTATACATGTATCTATACACGTGTATTTTCTGTCTAATCGAATCGAGTCTCGTGATCAAATCTTGTCGATTATTAAAAACAATTTTCATATCTTTATAATATCGCAAAGTAATGAAGTCAGGTTTTTATCTAGTTATTTTTATTTCACTATATTTTTATCATTCTTGAGGATTCAATGATTGTGAGATCATCTAATCAAGATTTTTTTATCAATCACAAATGCATCTCGGAAGCCTTCATGTAAAAATAGTTCTTTTTTTGTTTCGCAATTTTTGGGATCATTCTGAAACGGCTTGGGTTTTTTTTTTCCAGTAACTTCAGTTTTTTGAAAAGACTAAAATTTCTCATTAATTTCATCAATGTTAAAAATTATTATTATTATTATTATTATTATTATTATTATTATTTTGTTAAAAAGAAAAAAATTCATTCGGCTTCATTCACAGAAGGTTTTCCTCATTGTGAAAACAACAACAAAAATGGAGCTTTTTCATAATAATTCATTTCTCGTTCGTTCTTCGTCGAAAATAACGACTTTAAACGACCGAAAAATTATGAAAATGATTTTTTTTCTTTTTTGGAGTAGAAAATCTGAATAAAAGATCATTAAATTTGAAATTTTTGATTCGATACTATCCAATATGTGCTTCTACTCTCATATCATGGCACATAAATCATTGAAGACAGTAGAAAAGATAAAAAAAAAAAACCATGAAGGCTCTGCCTCGTAAATTTTAATCAATTAATTATAATTAACTCGAATAAACTTCGAACTTCAATAAACTTCGATAAACTAAAACTTCAATCAACTTTGAACTCGAATAAACTTCAAATTCATTTTTATCAATTAATTTTTCTAATCAACCGAAATAGTTATTCAATAATTTTAATTTTTTGTTTTGATTATCATTATCAATATCGATTGTATAAAATTTTATTCGTGAAGACGAAGATATGAAAGATAAATTTTTTTTATTTTTTTTGTCTGGAATAGAAATTCTTTCACCCTCAAAACCACCCGAATCCCAATTCCCCAACCCTGAAACCGTTTCATTGTGTGTTCCTGTTTCCTATGGGCTACGCTACACCGACCACACCGAGGTGTACGAGAAGGACTCTCCTGGAAGGGGAAGAGAATATTACCTGCAGAGACGTTCCAGGCATGTAGTCAGGTTTTAGTCTGTAAAAAGACGCGGTAGAGACTGGATAGAATCAGGTGTATGGTGCTTGACCCTGCTTCACAAAATCCCATGAATATAATATATATTTAGTTACATAGTCAATTTTCTTTGAGAAAAAATAAAAATAAAAATGCGTTATCCGTGGCTGGTGAGTTATTATCGTTATTATCATTATTATTATCGATAATTCTAGTTCTTAGTTAGAATCTCTAACTCAGATCCAATTATTTTTTTATAGAAGCATTGACACAAATTTTTAAGAATTTACATATAATTTCAGATATTTTTCATCATCGGGATCGATTTATTTTCCGGAAACACGAATACTCGAATTTCTGCTATTCCGCTTGGATTCGATAATCTTGTAAGTATATCAATCCTATTAGGATCTTAATTATTCAGAATTTATAGAATGGTTTTTTTTCTGTACGATAAGAAAAATTGTAAAATCATAATTCAAAAAAAAAAAAAAAATTCCACTTGATTAAATTCTTAATCGTTATCAAATTGTTATCATTATTACCATTTTTTGTTTGTCTAACCGTTTGAATCGAATCAAAATTTTACAAACTATACGATTTATATGATATTTTGCATCTTTTCGATCTTGAAACGTAATTTTTTTATCGAAACTTTATTCAGTTTTTTCTTACTTCATTTAAAATTGTTTAAAATTGTTTCTTGATTTTCAATTAAAACATCAATTATTTCTAAAATTTTTAATAAGAAATCTGTTGATTATAAAACTTCTCCGGTGATCCTAAAGTTTTTTTTTCAAACTTTTAGGATTTAAAAAAAAAGGAAGAAAACTTTATCATCTCTTTAATTTATCCGATTAAGAATCGTTTTATTATTTTTCTCTCGATCATTTGATGAATATTGAATTCTTTCGATTCAATCTAAAATGTAAAAAAAATTTTCAACAGGGTCACGGTACTCAGTACCGTTTTCAATATTTCGTGAGGGACGAGAGCGGCGATTACAAGACGCAGGAGGAGGCCGGAGAAGGTGGTAGCGCGAGGGGAAGTTACGCGGTCGAGCAGCCCGACGGAGACTTGAGAATAGTTCAATACAACACGGACTTGGACGGCAGTTTCAAGGCTCACATAAAAGTTGATCACGCCGGAAAGTCGCCGTCGACGCTCCAGGAGATCGACATACCGGCCGAAGAGATGAAATCCCTGGTGAATAAGATGCAGAAGAAGAAAGGCGAGCCGGAACCGGGAACCGAGAAAAAATCAAAGAGCTACGTTCTCGGTCCGCCAAAAAAAATGTCCGAAATAATAATGGAGCAGGCAGCCGCGATAAGGGAAATTATATCCAAAGAAATTGAGGCGGAGAAAAAACGAGAGGCGGAAGAACAGAGACTCGAGGATCAGACTACTGTGAGGATCCAGAAGGAAATAAAGAGCGACGACGAAGTCGAGACTCCGGAGGCAGTTGAGGAGCCAGAATCGCCTGTGGTTCGCGTGGCGCTCAGTCCGAAGGCTTTAGAGGGAGAAAATCCGGTCCAGAACGACGAAAAACCGAAGGCTGAGGGGATCGAAGAAGCTGCTGGTTTACCGGTGAAAAATATCAGCTTCAAAAATCGCCTAACTTTTTATAAATCGTTGGAAGAAAATGAGAAGAGGGAAAAAAACGCGACGCAGAAGATTTTGCCTGTGGTAAAGACCGACGGAGATCTTGAAAGCGGTTTGAAGGATGAGATTATCCTCTACTCGCCGAACCAGGAGGAATGATATTGAGAAGAGGCGATGAGATATCGGAGATAAAAACAAAAATTGTGTGATTAGTACCTATAATTAATTATTCGAGCTGAGTTTGTATGAGATTGAAGTGATTTTAAATGTATGAATTGTAGTTGCTAGGTTTTTTAATCTCTGAATCGATCATTTGTTCTTTTTTTCTTTAAATATGTTTAGGAATTTTAATTCTGTACTTTTGTTCGTACCTTATACCCATGCCTATTGAAATTGATTTATAAATATTGAGATAAAGTTGTTGATTCGTGTAAAATTGAGTATAAATATGGACAGCGAAGCTTGATGAAATTGTAAGCTTCGTTTTATCTCGATATTTTTTAGTAATTCGATAAACAATGTGAGACGGTATTTGATTAATCGGGTTGGTGATGGTTTTGGTAAATGGGTCGGTGCGACGTGCAATACTCTTCGAAGAATATTAACGAAACTATTGCGATTGTTTCTCAAGCGCCTCGCGTTTACTCTAATCAACTGATTAGTGTCATTAATTAAATATTAATTACTACGATTTTGAATTTTAACTGTATTAATTATGTGTAAAAAAAAAAAATTATGCATCAAATGAACAAATAAATAAACGAATAAAGGTAAAAAAATATGGACAATTTTTTATGAATCAAGTGCTCAAAAATCATTCATGAAATTGAACTCGTGGTTATCGGGGTCATTATGATAAACGAAGAGAATTGATGTTCACCTAAAGTTTCAAAATATACATAAAATAAAGTAGATTAAACTTCAATAAACTTTAGACTTCAATAATCTTCGAAGTTCAATAAACTTGAAACTTCAAATTCAACTCATGGTTATCAGGGAGAATATGATAAATGAAGAGGATTACTGTTCACCTAAAATTTCCAAATGTACAGAAAAAAAGGACATAAAACTTCAATAAACTTCAATAAACTTCAAACCTCAATAAACTTGAATAAACTTCAAACAACTCCAAACTTGAATAAAGTTCCAACTCGAATAAACTTAAAACTTCAATAAACTAAAACATTAAGAAATCTCGATAAACTTCAATAATCCTCCAACTTGAATAAACTTCGAACTCGAATAAACTTCAAACTCGAATAAAATTAAAACTTCGATAAACTAAAACTTCAATGAACTTGAATAAACTTCAATAATCTCCAAACTTGAATAAACTTTAAACTTCAAACTTCAATAAACTTCAGTAATCTTCAAACTTGAATAAGCTTCAAACTTCAATAAACTTCAATAAACTTTAATAATCTTCGACCTTGAATAAACTTCAAACTCGAATAAACTTAAAACTTCAATGAACTTGAATAAACTTCAGTAATCTTCAAACTTGAATAAAATTCCAACTTGAATAAACTTCAATAATTTTCGAACTTGAATAAACTTCAATAATCTTCAAACTTGAATAAACTTCAATA
>JAFFZH010015145.1:20160-35915 GCA_018420115.1 Euura saliciscinereae | reverse complement strand
CTTCAATAATCTTCAAACTTGAATAAACTTCAATAATCTTCAAACTTAAATAAACTTCAAACTTGAATAAACTTCAGACCTGAGTAAACATCAATAATCTTTGAACTTGAATAAACTTCGAACTTCAATAAACTTCAAACTTCAATGAACTTCAATAATCCTCGAACTTGAATAAACTTCGAACTCGAATAAACTTCAAATTTCAATAAACTAAAACTTCAAACTTGAATAAACTTCAAACTCGAATAAAGTTTATACTTGAATAAACTTCAATGAACTTGTAAGTTCGGAGTAAAAAAAATGAATATATACAAGTGACTCACCGAGGCGGCGTGTCCCATAACGTTTTGACTAACGGGATGAGTGAGTTTAATTTTTTTGTACAACGGATTACGCTCGTAGTAGTTTATCAGATCGACCAAGCTCTCAAACTGCACAGTTCCAATGGTGTAGAGTCTACCCTCGAGCTTTATCCTGCAGTGTTTGATCTTCCTCTCCGCCCTGTTCAAACCGAAGAACGAAGAAATCAATTAAAATACTCCATCGGTCCATCGTGAACGAGAAGAAAAAATAAAACAGTGTTAATGGAGATAAAAAAGTTCGACGATGATGGAAGTCGGATGATAATTGATGAAATACTTTTTCTTCAGAGTTACCTAAACGAAATAGCGTATGAATTGACTTCCTTCTCACTGGGCCTCACCAGAAAGACTCCGTCTGCCGATACTCGTTTGAGTAACTCCTCGGCATCCGTTCTAGTGCATTCGGCGTGCCACCACTCTTTCTCTTCGTGTTTGCTCGGCTGGGGCACTGGCTCTTGGAGAGTGATCAAAAACTCCTGTAAAATAACAAAGGAAAAGGAATTTTTTATCAAATATTCTCAATTTACTTGAATAATTCAAGTAAGAGTAGAATTACCGAGCTTCTGAACGGATGAGTACGGTAGTGCATGATCAGACTGTAAAGACTGTCGAAGCACACCGTATTTATGAGGTAAAATTTCGTCTGTCCAAGTTCCTGCTTCAATCTGATCCTGCAGTGATGGACTCTCCCCTTTCTCCAGAACGATAGACTGTAGTCTCCGACGAAAGTGTAGCTTTGTCTGACCAGGAACGTTCCGTCTCCGAGTTCGGAGTATCTCCTGACGAGTTCGTCCGCCTCGTCTCTCCCCCTTCCCAATTTCCCGTGGAACCATTTCTCCCCAAAGTGTAGTTCGTCGTTCGGGACGCCCTGAAAATAAATCGAAAGGGGATTCAGGATACCGAAAATTGTCTCTTCGGTCTCTTCTCACCTCCGGCGGTCTGTGCACGACGACTTCTTCCTCGTCGTCTAGATTTGCCTCGGGAGTTTTTGAGAAGGTGTCCGTGTAGTAGAGCTTCTGTTCCGTCAAAACGAAGAAGTGGGGGTGCCAATCCTTGTCGACGGGATCCTCGAGGAATAGGATCCCGTTCTTGACCGTGTTTCTCAGGTCCATTTCCTGCTTCCCGTCGTCGTTTTGCGGAACGAACGCATTCTCGTCTTCTCCGTTGGGAAGTTTCTTGTGTTTGAGCAATATTCTCCGCCTCAATACCCAAGGCGACGGGAGACAAGTCTCGCTCTTGTCCACCCGCTGGGACAGCAGCGTGTCTCCGAAAACCTCTTGCATGGTTGTGGCCATCTTTCGCTGCTGAGGAAGACTGCAGTTGTCCTCGATCGAAAGGATCACCGGATATCTGTGAACAATGCGAATCATGGAAAAATCGAAGACACATTGATTCCAGACTCAGTTTTAAACCCCTACTCTGAAGTGGCGAAAGCGTGTTCTTTGATGGTCTTGATAACGTCCAGGAACTTTATTCTCGTTGTGAAAGTGTGTCCGTGAAATATTAACGGCATGCCGTCGGGTCCGTCCCAGCAATCTAGCTCTATACATCGGCATCCGGATCTGAGCGCTCTAACGTACGCCTGGCAGCTGCTCTCGCTGCTTATTTGATCCCCGGTGAGGTACCTGAAAGATGATCTTGGTGGTGAAAAGTTGGACTTCGATGAAACAAATTCTAAAAAAATTCTGACCCATTTGAAGATAATACAACTTTTTTCACCCTTGACACTAAATTTTAAACACCATATTGAAAAGAAACTCCTCTTCCTATTTCCCCAAAAATTACTTGCGACTTTATGGAAGTGAAAAAATAAATAAAAAAACGTTAATGAAGCTGATTCTCTCTTCTTTCTGAGGCTGAGGGATCAAAGTTCTTGTCCCTGTCGAAAATGCGATATGTTTTGCGGAACTACGCACGTGTTGTGCGAGGACGCGATCCAGTAGTCGCATAGGGGTCTGGTCATGTCCTGAGTGACCTCGTCGTTCTTGCTGTCCCATATTTCGTTTGTTTTAGAGTAAAGATAGTCCATAAACTCTGAAACCGTGAAGTAGGGCTCTTGCACATCGCGCTGCAGGTCCTGAAGATACTCCCTGATGAATCTCGATACCTCCTGCACGTCGTTACCGACCGGATCGTGCTGTTCGGTGATCAAGAATCTTTGAAACTCTTGGAAAGACACGTTCACCTTGTTCTCGGAGTAGGTCATCAGTCTGTCCCAGTCTGGAAAATTCTATCGAGAAGAATACGAGATCAGATTAACGTCCCAAAGCTCCGATTCGCCCTACTCACAAGGTTGTCGAACATCAATTTCTGGTAGAGCGTCACAAAGTCGTCGAACCCCAGCTCGCCTCTGTTCTTCGTGTCCACCTCCTCGAAGACTTCCCTCAGCCTGTTGGTCACCACCTTGCAATTGACTTTGGGGAGAAAGGTCTTGACGTCCTTCAGCGTCACCCTGTAAACGAATTCGAATCATGAACAAATCGGCGACTATTGATTTTCCTCCCGTTGCGTTCCAGCAAGATAAGAGTTTTATCGGTCGGCGAATCTCGTCGCCACTCCAATTTCCCTGCAGATTAGATTCCGCTAGCTTTCTGGCTAAATTGAGACTTTTATGGGGACGACTGAAGGCCTCGGGAACTCACATCTCCCTCGGTTTATCCATGAGGTAAAACTCCTTCCTCAGCCATCTCTCGACCTGCAGAGGGTACGGAGCGTTGATTGTGTCTTGGACCAAGTACCTAAGTCCCCGAACCCAAAGTTCACACTCGGTTTCGCTAAAAGCTGAAAATAAAATATAAATCTGTGAAAAATTTTCTCCAAAATCGTCGATAATTAAAGAACCGTAGTTTTTTAATGCCTACCGGTTATGGATAGGGTTTTGAGCCTGAACTCCGAGCCGTAATAAACGACGAAGCACCTCATGGGTTCAACTTTCTTTGAATCTTCTGGCCACTTTTCAAAATCCTTTGAATTTTTTCCCACTCTAATTTCCTTGACCTCTCTTATTTCGACTGAAACAGTGAGAAATGATAATTAGAAAAGGTGTTTGTTGTATTGTTTCGTCCGGGCAAAGTATCTCCTCACCGGCTCCTTCGTGGGGTTTGAAATTTGCGCTTCTAGACCACACGATCTGCCTGGTCTCCCGCCTTATCATCAGCGTCTTTTTTTCAGACCTCTTACGAGGAAAAAATTTGCTAACGACGGTACCTCGCTCGAGCCGACTGATAATCTGTTCCATTTCCGGTATAATTCCGTTCATTTTGTCTATCCTCGTTGTTTCAACTGTCTGATAAAAAATTTGATACAAACTCGTAGAAATTAAAAAGGTTAGAACAAAAATAAATAAATTTGAACCGAGATTATTTTTGAAAAAAAAAATAAACTGAGAAGGTAAATAAATTCTTAGAGTAAAAATTTCTTATCAATTTTTGATTGAGAGAAAAATAAAATATGATAGACGGTAGGAGGTATGTAGGTGTTATACCCCTGGAGCAACATAACCAAGATCGTAACGTAGAAAACTTTCTCTTCTGTTACTTTTGAGGTTTTTAAATCAACGTGTAAATATGACGGTCGATTTTTTATCAGTCTAAAACGACAATGATTATAATTCAATACTGTAAAAAAAACCAAAACATTATATGATCAAAAATGATTTAATAACAATAAATTGTATCTATAAGGAAAAATAATTCTTACCTCGTATTTTATATTGTTTATAACAACAATAATAATAATAATAAAAGTAAATTATTGCACACACAGTGATTGTCACATTGTTTTAAGAGAAACATTTGAATAATATACTAGATAAACTAAAGATAAAAACAATTGAGCTGCTATGTGTTGCGCGGTGTGTGAAATAAGTTCGTCTAGCCCTCACACACGACGAACGTATCGCGAGACACTGCACTTTGAGGCAATTTGTGGCACTCGTGGGCAACGCACTTCACTCACTTGGTCCTATCGCGCGCTGTCGCTCGGTGTTGACTGTCGATGGTATGGCATGTGACATGCGCGGAATGATGACACGGAAGCTTAGCGCTTAGCTACCCAACTGAATATGAGTTCAAAGCCGCTTTTCCCCGACGGTCCGATTCGATAACGGGATAATCATCGCCTAGGTTACTGGTCGATACTCCGTTCGATCGTCTCTCTCTCTCGCTCATAATATTTATATTTACTATTTATCGCTCATTCGCAATGACAATACGTCGATGAACGTTTTTTTACCCTTGTCCCCATTCGCTCGATCGCTCCGCGCCTCACACCAACGTGATTCAAACTTCCGGCGCGGGCGATATTTCCATCATCATCATCTACGTCGATATCCATTTGCGAAATCAGACGGAACATCTTCGATGAGAAATGAATAAACCGCATTGAAAAACAACCCGGAAATATCGATTGGAAATTCGAGTCGGTGGGAATAATGAAGACACTATGAAAAAAAAACGAGCATCGAGCTCAATCTATCTTCCTGAAATTCTTGTATTTATTTTTTCTCTTCTAATGAATAAAAATTATTTCGTTTATTATCGCTGTACAATTTTTCCATCTCATCTCTAACATTCTCATCCGTCAATCATTCAAGTGTGTCGTCAGCACTCAGCGCGACCTCTTATGAAGCTGTAAAATCGCCGCCATCTTTGTAGTCCGACGGACCCTGACGTCATTTCTATACTAAACAGATGGGAAATTGTGTGATATGTAGATCCGCTGACCCTAAAAATTGCGGAAGAACAGTTTTTTTATATAAGAAATTGCTTAATTATCCAGGTATAGACTAACAATCGTTCTGAATTGAACGCTCTTTGAATCTCCCGCGCATCAATGTTCATTCGGACTACAAAAATGGCGGCCATAAGCTCGTTCAGTTGGGGCCAACTCGCTACATTGCATACCAAGGTACACGCGAGCCTCAGTGGTCGTGGTCGTCAGTCGGCGCGTCAGTTCGCTAGCCGGCCGTCGATCGAGGCGTGGCGCGAGTGTCGACGGCGGGACCAATGAGGCCGTTGGATAGTCGGCCATATCGTTCCCAGCGTTTTTCTGATTGGTCGATTGATCTCTTGTAACTGCATGTGGCACGGAGAGACTAGCGAGTGAAAATTTTCTGATGCAATAGACGTCAGAAGGTATTTTTCGTCCTCGAATTATATTAAAAACCGGGTATAGTGATCGAATAATATTCCATCGCGACTAGCACAACAGATACAGACAATCACCATGACTGAGGAGGACTCGGTGAGTTTTTTTAAACGATTTTAAACCGGGAAAGGGACCGTGACACGGGGCACAGACTGAACGGCACAACGTGCTCCCATTTGGAAACATTTTTAGATAATTTCAACAGATTTTAGGGACCCGGGTCTCCCCGGGTCTAAATGTTCGACGAAACGTGTCCCACGGGCTTCGGAGACGCGGTTTAGGGTCTGGTTTCGGTATCGCGCGAACACAACCTCAATTCGGAACGAACGTGTCTCAGTGCCGATGAAATTTCTACGTATCGTTAACGGCGATGTAATTTATTACAGATCTTTGACCCCACCTTGAAGACAAAGAAGAAGAAGAAGAAGAAGACCGCGTTCGATCTAGACGCAGCGATGGGCGAGGGCGGCAGCGGCGGTGAGACTACCGAGGGCGTAGGAGACAAGGAGAATCACGAACCGGAGTCGATGGGTCTGGACGACGACGAGAATCTCGATCTCGAGAGTTTTGGCAAAAAGAAGAAAAAGAAGAAGAAGTTGACCTTTAACGTCGACGACCCTGGCACGACCGTGGCGGACAGCAAGAAGGCAGCGGATGTAAGACATGCTTCAAATTAAATCTATTCAATTTTTAACGCCGTGTCTGACCGTGAATTTTCTTCAAGGACGAAATTGAGCCGGTCGGAGAGGATGCTCCGGTCGAGGAGAGCTTCGATCTGGACATGGACTTCTCGGCTACTAAAAAAAAGAAGAAACCAAGGAGGAAGGATTTCGACGAGCTTGTAGCGGAGGAGGAGAAGAAGGCGGCAGAGGACAAGGAGAATGGTATAAATCTTTAAAAACCCGACCCCTGATGTTAACGAGTCAATTTTATTCCCAGCTCAAAGTTCTTTACCCTATTTTTTATCTGTTAACATGCTTCACTGAGTCTGAGCGAAGCGTGGAGACCGGTAAGATCTGTTGGAACACTCGGATCAGAGTCAATTCGTCAATTAGTCGATACATGAAACGAAAAATATCTCCAACACGTGCTATTCCTCTCTCACGATTTATATTTTATGTGATGCAGTCGTGGATACGACAACGTGGGTCGGTTCGGACAGAGACTACACATACGACGAGCTTTTAATCAGGGTCTTTGACATCATGAGGGAAAAGAACCCGGACATGGTAGCCGGAAAGAAGCAGAAATTCGTAATGAGGCCTCCCCAGGTCGTGAGAATCGGAACGAAGAAAACGTCCTTTGCCAACTTTACCGAGGTAAAGAGGATAAACATCCGGTCCTCCTGGTTCATCGACTGATCTTCCTGTCTTCTTTCTTTACACAGATTTGTAAAACGCTTCACAGACAGCCGAAGCACTTGTTAGACTTCTTGTTGGCCGAATTGGGAACTAGCGGATCCGTGGACGGAAATAGCCAGCTAATTATCAAGGGACGTTTCCAGCAAAAGCAGATAGAGAATGTCCTGAGGAGATACATCAAGGAGTACGTCACGTGTCACACGTGTCGTTCGCCAGACACTATTTTGCAGAAAGATACTCGTCTCTTCTTCCTTCAATGCGAAACATGCGGATCGAGGTGCTCAGTGGCCAGCATTAAATCTGGTTTCCAGGTAAATAATCGCCTCTGGGTGACCGTAACTCTTCGTGTTTCGTTCCTAATCGATTCTTTGTGTATTTCTTTTTTCAGGCTGTTACCGGAAAACGTGCTGCTATCAGAGCAAAGACTGCTTAGAGAGATAAAACGGACAAGAAAAGGATAAAAAGGAAAGGATAAATAAATAAATTATCAACGTATGGTATCATTTTCAATAAAAGGAACAAAAATCGAAAGAACACAAAAAGAAACAAACTTTTTTCTCTACTTTCACGGATGCTAAAAACTGCAGGAAAAAAAATAAAAAATAAGCTGGTATTTTCTTTATCGTCGACGATAAGAGTAATTAAATAATCAGCATACGTAAATGTGAAGAGTATGTATGTCGTGTACCGAACCTTGTGTCGGCCTGTACATAGCCTTACTACAATAATAACGAATTACTCACGGAATGATAATAGAGTTTTTTCACTGAGGAAGAATAGAAGTAAAAAAAATAAAAATAAAAATAAAAAGTAATAAACATTGAAAAGAAATTGGAAGAAAAAAAAAACAACAACAGATAGACACAGCAGTTTCATAAATAAAGACGAAGCTAGGATATACATTAATTGAAACAAAAAATTTATTCCAAACTGTTGCAATACATATTATTATTGATAATAGGATGAATTAATTTAAAATATCATGTTTGAATGATCACGTTGATTGTTTTCTATTAGGTAATGTGTACACAATCCTGTATTTACTAGCCAATAAATTCATCTCTTAAATCGTACTTTATTTTTTGTCCATTTTTTTTTATGAACTATTTCACATAAATTCAATTTTATCCGCAAACTTTGATTCTTGACACTTCTAAAACTTATCACAGAATTTTTTCTTTCTCGATTTCCCTCATTCACATGATAAAGAATTTCTCTCCGAAAAAAAATGAGCCGTCGAGAGACAAAATTGAATGAACCCTGTGTCTGAAACCTTACGACGAGTAATTAAAAAAAAAAACGCAATTTTTCGATGCGTAATGAACTTTGAATAAGATATTAATGAGAAAATAGTAATTTTTCCTAATCGTGAACGACAATGAAAATATCAGGTCTAGTAGACGGTGTTCCTGATGGCTCTCTGAATGTCGTATCCCATGTTCTGTAGAATCTTCGTATACACATCGATAATCCATAGTCTGAAGCTCTGCGTCCTGAAATAGATCAAAGGTTCGAGTAACGTGGTCCAAAAATAGAACATAAAAGTCCAAACCGAGGTGAACAATAAATTTCTCTTGCCACAAACGAGTCTCGAACCAAACGGAGCTAGTCTTGGCCGCTATCTTGTCCCAAAATCTCTTGTTAGCGGCTTTATATTTCCCAGAAACAGCCAGCCTGGCCATAGTCCGATATCTGTTCACCGGGTCCCCGTGCTCCCTCGCTATGGCTCGAACGGTGTTCAGGTTCCTTATAACGAGCATCAAGCTGCTAGGCATCGCCCTGAGATTAGCCAATACTTTGTCGAATCGTTCTTTCGCCTGTTGCTGCATGTAAACGTCGATAGAAACGCCAGGGTCTCTGTTTCCGATTCCGGGGAGCGACATCGGGGCCTGAGTTATCATCTCGGCCAGTAGGACGTAGTCTGTGGAAGGAATCGATTCGAATCACTCCGATAAAGACGAGGACGGCTTCATCTCACCGTCGACGTTCAGTTCCTTCGCGTATTTTTTCATATCTCCGTATCTCCTGAGCACTATGGACTCCCAGAAGCTGCACAAGCTGTGTCTTATGTCGTCGGAGAGGTCCTCGTACAGTCCGTGATCGAGGAGTACCAGCTGGGCCTTGCCGGTGCTGCCCTTTCTCACGAGGACTGAAGAAAAATTCCGTTAGTCTGGTCCTCGATTATCCTTGAGGATTCCCAGTTACCTCTCACCGTTTCCAGGGTGCGGATCCGCGTGGACGAAACCCGTGTGGAATATCTGCTCCGCCATAACGGCGAAAAGCTTTCTATCAACGTCGGCCAACTGGATTCCCTGATCTTTCAGACACGCCGTATCGTTTATTTTGCACCCGTCTATCCATTCGGTGGTCAATATTCTCTGAAAATTGTATTTCACACGTCTTAATATTCAGTTTTTAGGGTCGTCGAGTCCAATTTCACCTTTGTGCTAAAGTCCCAGTGAACTTTGGGCACGTGAACGTCTCTCTGGGTCCTGAGGTCCCTCGCGCATCTCTCAGAATTTTTTCCTTCGTTGATAAAGTTCAGTTCCTGGGCCAGAGTCTCCTTCAGTTCCTGAATGAAGATATGAGTTTTTACAATGAGTCGAATGAATATTAGAATTTCTATCGATCACCTGCAAAACCCAATGGAAGTCGAACTTTGGATGAATTATGGATATAATCTTGAGCAAGAATTCCACAGTTTTGATATCCGACTCGAATCTATCCTGCAAATCTATGTACTGTACTTTAACGGCGACCTTATCACCGCTGTGAGTGACTCCTTTGAATACCTGCGGGTTAAATCCGTCTAAAATTGAATATTAAACCATAATTATATTCTACGTTGATTCAATCCCGTACTTGGGCGAGGCTGGCAGCCGCTACGGGTTCGTCGTCGAATTCCTTGAAGACCTCTGTGGGCTTGGTTCCAAAATCTTCAAGAAATACTCTTTCGACCTCGTCGGCTTCCCTCGTCAAGCATTTATCCTATATTAGAATATGATTCCGGTGATTCTTGTAATTTGTTTGCACAGGTGAGTTTTTCCTCACCTGTAGCTGGGAAAGCGTTTCCACGTACTCCCGAGGGAATATGTGGTTCAGAGCGGCGAGCCCTTGTCCGAGCTTGACGTAGAGTCCTCCGTTCTTTAGACAGCCTTCGACGATCCTCTGCGCAGATCTTTTGTGGATAACTGCGTCGTCGTCGCCGATCAATGGCGCGATCCAGTAGTCGGAGGATATGAGTAAACCGACGGAAAGAGATCGCGCAAACCTTCCAGAACTTCCGACCAAAGATTTGAAAACCCTTCGCTCCCTCTGGTCCAGCATTATGTAGCCGGTTGATAAAACTGCCGTTCCTAAATCATTTAGCAACTGGTAATTAATGATGCCATGCTGCTTTTATCGAATTCAGAAGTCATGAATCTAGTCAAAAAATGAAATTCTCGATTCAGTCGAGTAAAAAAATAAAATTCTCGGTCCAGTTGAGTAAAAAAATGAAATTCTCGATCCAGTTCATGCAGACTTGGGAGACCAAATTGACCAATCGGAAAATGAATGTTTCCAGTAATTTGGAAATCATTTGGACCAATTTGGAAAACTGCATTTTCATAATTTGGAAAACAATCGGTAATTAGTTATAATTAACAAAAATTGATGAGGCGTATATTTGGCAGACAGATCAACGGATTTTACTTAAAAGCAAGTGACTACGTCGCCCGTCATGACAGCTTCGTAGTTACGCAGTTGATGATGGGTTCATAAAGTCAACAACCGAAGTCGAGATAATCGTCTGAAAGCAGTGTAGATCGTTTTCGCGTGGTTTGAATATCACTAAAAGATTTAGTTTTTGCGTTTCCTCGTTTTCGAAAAAAATGCAAATAAAGTTAAAGTGCTGAATTATTTCAGCATCCGGTTTTCGAACGCGCAAACATCACCTGTAGTATTTATCAGTAATTATGATCTTCACCATTGAAAAATATACACATATATAAATATATATTTCAATGGTGAAGATTCATATTCATAAATATGATTGATTATACCTGAGACTGGTCAAAAATCGATAAAAAAAATCGCATTTTTCGATCCGTCGATTGACTGTTATCGATTTTTCATATCGTCGTATCGTCGCGATATACTCACCAACCCCGCAGAATTTGAAAAGCCTCGAGGACTTCAAGAGTCCCAAAACCCGATGCCATCCTCTGCGCGACATTCGCTGTAACAATGAAGAGAAAGAATGAATGAAAAAAAAACCTGAGAAATTGAGGAGTGATGAAGTAGAAGAAGAAAAAAATAAGAAGATTGACGACTGTTTTCGTACTTTATTTATCTAATAATGTATTTCGTGATGAAACGAAATTCGAAAGATGTCACAGATACAATTGCGAGTATATAAACAATCGAATTAATAACGACCATAAACTAAGAATGATGCAACGCCGTTGCCATGGGGACCTAGGTGGATCAGTGTCGGGACGCGACGAAGCGTGTTGTTGCCGTGTTGTGACTTGCCAGGGCCTGCGAGCCTCGCCGAGGGAGCTGAGGGACGAAGAAAGGGAGCCGCCGCGCCGCGCGCGGGGAAGGGACGCACGGTGTGTGTGTGTGTGTGTGTGTGTGTATGTGTCGGGTGGGGTAGAGCGAACGCCGTGAACTCTGGCCTACCCGAGTACCCATACCCATACCCATACCGATACCCACTACCACCACCACAGCTGACGATCAGAGCGCGGACCGCAGGCGAAAGACGAAACTCTGATTCCAGTCAGCTGTTTGCTGGCAGAGTGAAGGGTCGGTCGACTGGCGCAACGCGAAGCGTCACTGAATCAACAATCGTTAAATAAAACGAATTTGAAAACCAGAAAAACAAAACATTGACAATACGAGACGATGAGATAAGTGCGATTTAAAGAGACGAAAAAAGTATCCTGCAATCGCACGGTATCTCATCGATGATCTGATTCATTCGTCTCATTTAACGTGAGTAACTTTAGTGACCCTTGTGCCGAGCAGTGTGTGTGTGTGTGACGAAAAAGAAAAGAGTGTATTAATATAATTTATCGATAGATTGTTGAACCCGAAGTTCCGTTCGTTCGATTCGTGTTTATTGTTGCGTGAGTGTGATAGGCAAAGCGAGCAATCAGCTGACTCCAAGGTCTTCGTCTACCCCCAAGGCTTCCTAGTTCCTCATCGCGACCGTCGGTATCAAGGTAGGCGCATTTATATACATAGATAATCGCCTGATTGTTATTTCTGATATCGAACCGATCAAAGTGGTAAGTCTGAGGTCCGTCTTCCTTTGTTTACGCGTCAGAAATCCCTACGCTAGGTATTTTCGTCCGCCCTCAACCCCCGATTCTCCCTGTCGCGTTCACGTACGTACGACTACGACGTGCCAGAGTGAGAGTGCGAGCGCACACAGCGCGGCGGTGGCCTAAACCCATCGGGGAGGCAGGCAGGCAGCCATCCTCGAAACCGGAATCCTTTGTGTATACCTGCGGGGCAGTGATGACTGCGACGGAAGAACCCCGTGGCTTCTCACAGTTTCGTCGACTACCCGTGACTGGGATGAACTCGAATACTCGACGAAAAATCATTAGTTCATTACACATCGGAAAATTGACTTTTTCAAAAATCACTCGTCGCAAGGTTTTCAGGCACACGGTTGATCCGATTATGTCTCCCGACGTGTCATTCTCTTCGGAGAGCAATTCTTCATCGTGTAAATGAGGGAAATTGAGAAACAAAATTTTTGGACCAAGTTATCGGCAAAAGAGTGACTAGATTGTCGCTAAATTTCGATAACTGACCGTAACTCGTCACAGGATTTTTTCATCTCACTTTCCCTCATTCACACGATGAAGAATTTCTCTCCGAAGAAAATGAGCCGTCGAGACACACAATCGAATCAACCGTGTGTCTGAAAACCTTGCGACAAGTGATTTTGAAGAAAGTCCAATTTTCGATGGGTAATAAAAATGAAGTAATATTTTTGCATATATTTGTTCGAAATTGAATATAGAAAATTCCGCTACGAATTTATTTTATGGGATTTAGTTTAGGCTAGTTTTACTTTTCGTTTTATCGACCCCCCACCCCTCTCCTCGAGTTTGTTCAGTGTCTCCGGACTCCGAGGCGGATGTCAGGTGGGACATCTAATACGTCGGTGGAAGAGAGACTCTTTGTTTCTAGGCAGTTAAGCCGTTCGTGACCGTGGCAAAGAAGGAAAAAGCTTTGAAGGGTTCTCGGACTCTCGAATGCCCCGGACTGTAGCCTCTCCGCGCTACGCAATACAATTACGAGAACAAGAACGAGAACGTAAAAGATAAAAAGAGATAGATAGACGTAGAGAAGAGACTGAGAAATCGTTGTAATTTGAACGATAAAAAACACTCGCGATCTATTTTTCTCGTTATACTTGACTTGATTCCTCGGGTCTTCCTCCTTTTCTCGGTATGAAAATTGGGTCAATTTTAATGACGAATAGAGTAAATTATATTTTCACTAGGTTGAAGAAACGATACGTAAATGAATTAGCGAGCAAAAATAAATTATTACAGCTCGTGTTTTTCTTCGACTTATTCGACTCGGGTATGGAAAAAGAGAGAGTCTGAGGTTCTGCGATCTACAGAGGAATAATAGCGCGCGAATCTCACCTCTTGTAGTCGAGCAGCCGCACACCGCGATATCGGAACAGATGAAGAACGGTTCTACTATGTATTTCAGCTGACGCAAGCGCGCTCAGCTGACTCGATGGAAAACAGGGACGTAGAATCTCGCTTACAGAAATACGGGAGGGGCCTGAAAAAACAAACGATTTTGTTTTCATTCAAATAATTGTTATCTAAAAATGATTATTTATTTTTTTAACATACCTCAACAAATTTCTGAACATTTTTCAGTATATTTTTAATCAAATTCTGATAAAATATGATCGATAAATCGATTCTATATTTTTGTATATGTATAATTCTGTACATATAACGTGAGAATAAAAAGTATGAATTTGTTTTTCGCGAAAGGCGAAAGTGATAATAATAATTATCATCAATCTCACTGCACCAATACCACAATGCAAATAATGCGGATCACGCGTCACACGTGCGAAACCCGTGTCTCGTGTGTGACTGCAGACGTTTGTCATTTTTATTGGTCCGCGTTTCGTCATCGCTATAGCAAATACGCGTACATCTAGACAGATGTTGGATATATAGGTGAATCCGTAAGGTCAGACGGTGCGTTTTTTTCTCTCTCTCCCTCTTCTTCTCGTCGTTTCAATTTTATGTTCTTCTTTTTTTACTTTTTTCTTTCGTTTTAGGTATTCAATATGAATTAAATTTGCGAAATAATTTGTGAAATAAATATGCCTAATAGGGGCTCCGATTCGACTAAAAATTGATATCCTACGGTTTTCTATTTTTTCGAATTTGATGTATGAACATAATCTAAGGATTAAATTAAAAAATGGCAGACCTTTCCTTCGATTCGAAATTTTTATGGTCTCTTGCTGCTTTTATTGTGGGGTTCATATTAAATCTCTAATCTGTGTACCGCGAGATTGTCTGTCTTTGTCTTTTGAGCCAAATTATCTGATTTTCAAGTGCGACGATAATCGTCTCCGTAATTAGCAATCGAGAATGGTACTAATTATGATACAGCGGAGTAACAACGCATGATAATCACTCTCCGACGTCTCCTTCTAGGCTTCTATACTCCTTTCCTATCATCGCGATACTCACGCTCTCGCCTGCAGCTATAGCTGTATAAGTGCAATATGCAATGCGCGATGAGGTAATCGCTAATGGACGCGGGGACAGGACGACGGGGGGGATGGTAAATGAGGCAGGTTATCCTGGAGGTGAAGTCAAGGCTAGGAAATATAATAAACGTCAACGTTACTATACTCTCTCAAGGACTCTCCAAGATCTAGTTAATCTATTGCATAAATGTCAACTTTAATGCGTACTATGCACACATGTGTTAAACGCGCTTAGGGTTAGGACGATGATGACCCCGAAAAGTCGCTAATTATTCCACGACCAACGATTCTATCCAAAGATATACAGTGTGTATCGTTTCATGTGCCGAGAATGGGAGGGGCTTGAAGTTCAAGTGCCGAGAATGGGAGGGGCTTGAAGTTCAAGCCCCTCCCATTCTCGGCACATGAAATTAGACACACTGTATATTGTATGTTATGGATTTTGTTATCCGCGGGACTCGTGATTGACTCTACTTGAGGCCTGTGATGTCATTGAGAATACGATTTCTTCTTTTTTTTTTCGGTCGCGTGGGCTTAGACGATCATGTATTCCACGCGTGGGTGCTTTTCCAGAAAAGGAGAAGAGAGACCATGAAAAAATATTCCATCGGACAGTTAGTGGCACCTTGGACAGTGAAACGGCACCGATTCATCGAAAGTCGGGCTGTAAGCCACAAGAAACAGGTATAATATCGTATTTGCCTGGCGAATAAAAACCGTCGTCTGATGTCGCAGAATCGAATTCGATGATGACGTTCTCAATCAGGGTGGCCACTCGATTTCCCCCTGACTTATATCATTATTTTTCCCCGATATTTTGATTTACGATTCGAGTATCAAAACCACTAAAAAATCATCTATTAATTCATGATGGTGATAGCATCTGAATTTCATGGCGAGATTTTGAAAATCGGTCGATTTTATGAAATTCCCTGAACAACCGACGAAACAGTTGAATAGTTTTAGATAATATTTTTGCCTTTTTACTTTCTTATCGGGGCCAAAAGTATCCCGTGTGGAAAGCGATTTTTAATCGGGTAAAACTACTAGGGCCCCGCCTAGAATCGTCACGCTCGCCCCAATTGGGGAAAAGCAGGGGCGGGGCCCTAGTAGTTTTTCCCCAAT
>JAFFZH010015145.1:0-19760 GCA_018420115.1 Euura saliciscinereae | reverse complement strand
AGAATCGTCACGCTCGCCCCAATTGGGGAAAAACTACTAGGGCCCCGCCCCTGCTTTTCCCCAATTGGGGCGAGCGTGACGATTCTAGGCGGGGCCCTAGTAGTTTTCCCCGATTAAAAATCGATTTCCACACGGGATGGTCACTTCCGAATCACCAGGAAAATCTAAGACCCGTTTCATCATTCGGGGTGGAAAAACGGCCTCGAGTAGGTTTTGACCTGGTCCACTATTACTCAAGTCTGAGGACTCAGGTAGGCAGGCAGGTAGAGAGGATACCACTACCACCTCTGTGTCATAAAGCCTCCAGCAGGTTGATAATATAAATCAAACGTGTTCGACCGGTAGCTGCTTGTACTGCAGCAGGTTATTCCTTTCAAGATATCCCACAGGCACTAGAAACCGTTTTACTTTGTCCCGTTTCATGAGACCTTTTTTCTCTCTTCCTTTCCTTTCATCTCAAATCCTTCGCTGACTTCATCCATTCGAAAAGTCATTTTTTTTTCTTCAATATCTAGTTTTTTTTTCTGCATTGGGAACAAAAATGCATCTGGTGGTAAAATTTTGCACCCCTCAAAGTGTCAGAACGAATTAGTTTAATTAGTAAATTTTCTATATATCATATATTGACTCAATCCTGTGAGAAAATATCATAATTTACTCTTTGTAAGTCATAAAATGATACTGAAATTTGTTTTTTTCTTTTTCTTAATCTCATTTATCTCGCACCAGAGATGGCGCTAGAGTCTCTAAAATATAGTTCTGTCAATATCTACCTATTTTCAATTGGTTTGTCAGCAAATGGCGGGGGCGCGGGGTTATTTTGGATATAAAAAATATATATAATCGGCCCAAGATTGAAGAGGCTGTCGAATTTTTGTTGTTATTGCTCAGTAATATGTGTATGTATATATAATATTGAAAAGAAATTCTTGTAGAAATTCTCTCAGCTATGTGGTTGTTTTCATTGTCCGTAAATTTGTAGTCTATCATTAGATACCGTTATAATTGAAGACAATTTCACCAAACGGAAGTGATGCCTAATGCTATGAGTATATGATATTTGTGTGAATATCATAGGTTTATGTATCGTCTGATGATGACGAAATGATACGGACGGTATACAAGGCATACCTGCTAGCTTATTCAGTATTAAATTGGATGAATTCAAAGGTCTGTTATCCCCTGACCTACTCACGCCTCGTGATCGCGATCTTGGTTTATTATACAGTCGCACGCGTATATATCTACACAATAATAATATAACTCTCGATATTCAGGCTTCGGCGAAATTTTCAAAATGATTGATTTATTTATTTTTATAGAAAGTAATGAATATTCATATTGGAAGTAAAAAGAAAAAATAAAGTTGGTTCAGAAGTTGAAGAAAATCTTGATTTTATTTTATTTTATTTTATTTTTCATTTTTTCGTAATTTTTCATTCGATATTCAGATATTTGCGTACATGAATCTATACATATAGTTACGCGGTCAATGACCCAGAGCGGGTCTGCAGACAGCATCCAATCATCACGACTGACGCGAGTTTTGTTGAAGAAACAAAATTATTTCACTCTTCTCAACGGAGATGTGTTATTCCTGGATTTTCTCTCAGGGTAGTAAATAGTATATATGTATACGTTATATATATGTATACGTTAACGTATTCGATGTGGGTTATGCAACATCGTCGAAGAAACTGATATATTAATAGGATTTTAATCGAATATCTACGCAGTTTGTGATTATAATATTATTATTTTTTTTTTTTCGATATACAATCCTATAAATTCTATAAATCCACGAAATGGAAAGTCACAAATTTTACACATACCTAAAAAAAAAAAAAAATTGTTTACAACGAGGAAATGAAAAAATAAACTTACAAGAATAATAAATTTAAAGCCCTATAATAATCGAAAATTGAAAAATCATAATTACACAGAATATAAGATTGATTGAAATTAACGAATAATTTTTCAGGGTGACATGACATGACGTTATAAATTTGTTGAGGGATTCGTTGAATTTATATTCAATTCTAGAATCTACATAGATGGTGAATTTCTAACTACCGAACACTTTGAAGTTGGCTAGAATTGAGAAACAAGTTTTAAGTCAGTTGGATCGGTTCAAAACTGTCTGAAAGCTTGTTTCTCGATTTGATTGTCAGCAAACTTTAAACTGTTCAGTCGGTACGAATTTCTATTTTGTTTATCAAGAAAGAATAGAAAAAAAGAGAGGGAGAGAGAGAACGCGTCTATATAAAGAGATATCGTCTGCAGACTCATGCAGATGTAGAAATAGGTAATCCCTTTTCCTTTGTGCTGGTGGTGATACCGTGTGTTTACAGTACCGGGATCGATGCCCTCTGACTGTCCTCCCTGCATTCGCGGAAGCGGAAATTGAGAATTTAGAATTGACCCTAAAGGTATACCATATATATATTATGTATACCTTCGCCTGAATCGCTATTGGACAGAATTTTATTCCAGATTATCTGTATTATATTGTATGTATAATTTGTATATAATGTCAAGAAACGGGAAATAATGAAACAGTTATAATAATTGAAGAAATTTTTTTTCCCGAAATTAATAATATAAGTATTTATTACATTATCAAAGCTCACATTTTATTTTCATTCAATGATCATAAATACCTATGATGAAAATTTAATTTTTCACAATACCGACGAGTCAAGTTATTATAGATATATGTAGGTATATATTTATGTGGAAATGTGACATCTGCGTAAAGTAACTGTTTTTGTTTTTTTGGCGAGGATATTCAAAGTCACTTTGACGCCAGATGAGATTCGCACAAACTGCAGCGTATATGATAAAAGTAGTAAACTGTCGTAAAAATTATTTTCGAGGCAGTCCCGAAATTAGCGATTTAAAGTGAAAACAGGCGTCAAAAAGTGACTTTTTAATGCCTGCAGTGGATTAAAAAAAAAATGAACAATCAACGAAATTCTACCAGTTTTTTTTTTCTTCTCGCAAATTTGTAATTAAAAATCGAATAACGGTTAGTAAGAAAAAAAGAAATGATCGAAAATTATTCCGGGGACTTTTTCGATTACCATTTTAGAGTTACGTGAAATTAATTATTGAAAAATATAGGATCGAAATCAGACTAAATTAAAATAAATGTCACGTGAATAAAAAATCTTTTTTTTTTCTGTATTCGACGTTGTTTCTGAAATATTTCCTATTTGTTAATCTTATTTTCATCATCTCTAATTTTAGGATGACCAATTTCAACGCAATACAATATAGTCATATATATTTAGAGTCCGCTGTATTCTGTATTTCACACAATAAACGTAACCGAAGTTGCGCAACGAAACCTGGCCTCTGTCTCTGATCCGTCGTCATACATTTATTGTTAGACAGGTAATAATGTAATAATGATCCTCCGTGTCGCAGTCAGTCTCAATGCTATATATATATATATATATATATATATCTTGCTTCGACGTTCGCACGTATCGCCGAAACTTCTATCAGTTCCAAAGTGCGTGTTTTATCACTGTACATGTTAAAATTTCTCAATTTCTAAATTCTCAACTTTTTCTGTCCTCCAAGGTCAACAAACAATAATTTATCAATGACACATTGCGTATATTGGGACGCAAAAAAAAAAAAAGAATAACAAAATGCTTTATTATTCGTACGCTAATTTGTTTATTGTCGATAAATTCGTGTCAATACGTATGATAGCAAATAAATACTGTTTGAGAAACGTTTAATTTTACTATATCTAACACACGGTGACGAAAAGTCCCAATTTGTAAAGCGATTGTGGTTCGATTTTATAATGACTTCGAAACCGCGCCAATCCTTCGTCCACCCTAAAGTGCGTCGTCTCGCCACTGCGAGCGCTGAGAGTCTCTTCCCGCTATGGTAACGTCACGAGTTGGCCCGTGGCCACGAGTCACACGACTGACTACTGACAACTCGTTTTTTTTTTCTCAGAATTTCACTATTTGGAAACTTTTCGAAACGGTTTTTATTGGTTTTATTTATTTATTTATTTATTTATTTATTCTTTTCAATTCAAATTAGTTGTTCACTATAATTCAAATTAATTCTTCAATTCTGAATAAATTCCCAATAATAAACGTTAGTTAAAATTAATTTGCGATATTTGTGACATCAATTGAAACCCGAACTCAAGTTGATTTCGTTTATTTCGAAATAGTTTTCGTTAATTTCGCCTTATCTAAATCAATTAAATCTAGTTTCGTTAGTTTTATTCAATTTTCTTCAATTCTTCTCAACACGAATGAATCCAAATCAATTAGATCTAATTTTGGTAATTTCATTAAATATCTGTCAATTCTTATCAATTTCTAATGATTCATTTAACTAATGTTAATTTTCATTAATTTCCGACCATTGTGACACGTCAATAATTCAACGAGAAAACGATGGAATGAAAAGAAAATCACATACACACGAAAATGAAAATAATTAGCGTTTCTTTTTCTTTATTTTGTTGTTCCAATGTACAATTATTGTTATTGTTGTACCATTTATCATGGGATCTCTAAGGAGTGAAGGTATACTGCAGTTTTATGAATACATGTTAGGACTTAGACGCAGCTGTTCCTATATGTTACCTTTCTACAACGTAAATACGTCACGAGGTATTGTCAAGCTCGTAAATAATAATTCTTATGCTCTGACATGTATATATATACCATATATATACTACATACTACTTTGAGTGTGTTTGGTACATCGGTCTAAGTATATTATATTACGTGTGGTGGTAGAAACTGAGGTTATTGCTCTTTCAGAGTTTCATACAATGAATGAATTCTTTTTATTGTTTAAGCTTCGGGATATAATAAAAACATTTTTATGATTATCCGGAGTACACAGGAATGTTAATTATTTTTTTTTTTACTTTAAATAATTTCTATCTCAACGAATAAACAAAGAAAAGTGAAAAAATAACGAATCATCGAGGTTTTATTCCAAATTTAGAAAATTCTATGTAAATAAATTTGGATAAATCGTTGATGTAAAAGAAAGAGGTAGAATTTGCTTGATATACTCGGGGTCGAATGAGATAGAGAATAAAAGCAGGGGTTTTCATTGAATCGTAAAACTTCACATTATGTATTTGAATTTGACTTCACGTTAATTTGTTTGTATCTATGAACTTCGTTAAATTTTTTTTCTTCGTTTTCACCAATTAATTATCGATACAGGTTGTTACATAAATAATTATTTTCGCCACTTGCAGCAAATCGGTTTACATAAATTATTAATAACGAGTTATATAATTCGCATAATTCACTTTTCCTCAAAGACTGATAACGAAGAAGCAGAAGATGTAACTGATTGACAATAGAAGAGTTCAATTTTAGAAACTTGTGTGCAGTCGTCGACTCGACGTTCATCATCACCTCATCGATAATATCGATTACATTATTTTCGCGAATATAATCAATCAAAAAAAGTTTTTGAATTTTACAGAGGTTTGATTACTTTGAAAAAATAAAACAAAAAAAAAAGAGGATATCAAATATTGATCGACATTTGTCGCAAAGTTGCTGAAATTAGAATCTACTTCTTTTTTTTTTTTACCACCCTATGAAACTGATAGTCGTTTTTTATTTATAAACGAACAGTGTGTTAATTCTGGGATTTATTTAGAATATACCAGCGAGATTTTTATTTACTTTTTCTTGTTCAATCTACCGATTAATTTATAACGCAATTATTTTCTGCGACGTTGTTTAATTGGAGGAAGAGTTAGAAATTTTATGTCCCTCGAATGAAAAAAAAAACAAAAAAAAAAAAAATAGAATATATGTAAAAACTGAAAAAAAATTGCCTTTTAATCATTTCTTTTGCTCCATTTTTCTTCTGTCTGAACGAACGTAATTGAGTTTAAAAAAAAAAATAAGAAACACGACAACAACAAGAAGAAAAAAATTGTCTACTAAATACCAACTGCGTAGTTGCAGTTAATTGCATATCAAGATATGAATACCGGTATAACCTATGCGAAACATAAACTGTCTGAGATAATACCTAAAAAAAAAAAAAAAAAAAAAATCATCCATTTATTCATATAATATTTTGTCTATATCTCACTTTGAACGTTATTATTATCATTATTATTATTATTATTATTTTTATGCACATAATCTTCCTGCGTCGATATAACGACGATATAATAAACGCCTATAAATTCTTCTCGTATTTTTTTTTAATTCTTTTTTTTTTAGCTTAACATGAACATAACAATTATTTATTTATTATTATTTTTTTCAATTATGAGAATGAAAAATAATGACTAAAAAAAAATTTCGGAAAATATTGTGTCGCCATTTATAAGTATGCAGTATCGCCGATTATCACACGGTCGTTAAAACCACATTTTAAAGTTTTGTAGCCTCGTTTTTTTTTTTTTTTTTCTTTACATTAACTAGTTTCTTCTCGTTCACCTCGATCTTTATTCTTCATTTCATACGATTGGCTATTTTATTATACGTAGATATATCTATGCAGTATATTATCTACGAGATTAGAAAAATAGTGGATTTTACCAACCAAGTTCGAAAATTGGGCGATATTCGATGAGAGTGAAGTGCGCAGGCGCGAAATAAAGAAGACAGTGCGGAAAGTTGGGAATTCGCGATGTGCGCATGCGCCGAATTCCCTCTTTTTTTCATTCGACGGGGGAAATAACTCGTTGAAATAACGTGACAATAGTTCGTGAAATATTGAGAAATAAACGAGGTAATAACTGAAAGAATAGGAAATGATTGAGATAAGAAGAAAAAAAAACGAATAATGAGAGAAAAATTGATTAAAAATAAAACAATTATGTTGAAATGAAACAGAAACAAAAAAAAAGGTTTAAATAAGTGAAATAACGTGAAATGAAATAAATAATTTTAAGTATAAAAGAAAATAAATCGAAATAATTACATAGAATTATTTCACAAAAATTTTCCAAGTGTAGGTACTTTTCTACTGATTTCACTATTTCAACAAGTACCTACGATCGTTAAATAAATTGACATTTTTTTTTCTCAAGTGCTATAAAAAAAACTTTATTCTAACAGAGATTCTATTATTATTGATTGTTATTGTTGTTATATGATGACGTATTACGTTGTTTTTATTCTGCCCACTCACCACGCAGTAGATGCGTGTAGTATGATCGTCGTGAGTTTGGTATTTTTGGATGTTTTTCAAGTTTATACATATTATATATA
Source organism: Euura saliciscinereae (assembly GCA_018420115.1). Taxonomy (NCBI): domain Eukaryota; kingdom Metazoa; phylum Arthropoda; class Insecta; order Hymenoptera; family Tenthredinidae; genus Euura; species Euura saliciscinereae. The sequence goes on along the minus strand of JAFFZH010015145.1, from coordinate 12,516 downwards.
TATACGTAAATACCTAATACCCTCGTGGATCTATAGATAACCTACGCAGATTGCGAGTGGTGTTCTCTAAATATAATATCTAACATATTTTCATCAACCTGTCGTCTATTTTCGAAATTTCCCACACTACTATGATTTTTTTTGTTGTTGTCTTTTTCAAACTACGCGTTTTGTTCCTGTCTTTTGAATCTCAAGTCAAATTTGCAAACTTTTGAATAGTAGAAAATTCAATGTGCTGCTGCCATGGAGAAAGTTTTCCCCAAAAATGTTCAGATTTTGATTAGAATTACTATTTTTTTATTCAATTTTTTTTTATTTTGAGACTACGAATTTTGTCATTATGAATCTACGAAAATCCTAATTAAATAACAATTTGAAAATGAAAAACATTGAAAAACCTGGAAGTCCTGGAAATCTCAGGGAATTTTTCTGAAAGTGATTAATTGGCAAAAAAATTCAAAACCCGGATTAAATATTGCAATAAAACAAAAAGAAAATCTAAGTATATTTTGCGAAATAATAATAAAAATCATATCTCGACACACCCGGAAAAATAGAAAAAAAAAATATCCCGGAATATCCTGGAATTCTCGAAAAAAAAAATGGTTCGCATAATTGAAGCCTCAATCAGCTCGTTTCGTTTAATTTGTGTTCTTGGATATTGTGCTTCGAATCTTTTATCACAAAACTATAGTTTTAATTGTAAAATAAATTCATCAATTCAGCATCCACGAAGAGAGAATTGAATTAATCTCAATTGAATAGAATCGTTGATCGTCATAATCGTTATCAAGTACATATTGAACGAGTAAAGAAAAGAAACAATTGAAAAATTGATTCCGTGATCGCTATCGATACTTTATAGATTTCTATCATTGCGTCAGAAGGTACGATGCGGTCATCTGCGATAAGATCAAGACTGTAAATGTATAGTATAGCTGTTGTACACATATATCGAAGATATGAGAGATGACATTCGTAAGGCACACACATCGATCATGGATGGTAATGCGATTACCGTTCCCAGACTGCAAGTCTGTTGATAAACCACTGAGGAAATTTTATTTATTTCGTTTATTTTTTTTTTATCTGCTCTTATTTCATTTTCATTCATTTTTTTTTTCTTTGGACTGATTATTAAGTAACCTTTTATACCCTCCGTCTCTCGCCGCAAGGTCACAAAAATTCAGTGCTGAAGAAAACGCGAATAATTTTGAATAATTCAATACTTCCTCTTTTCTTTGAGAAGCGAGAAACGGGAAGTTGAAATATAGAAGAAGAAAAAAAATAAATTGCGTTTCATTGAGACGTTCGCAGAATAATATTTCTTTGTTTATCGCTAAACGTGAATAAATGATATATGATATATGATACGAATCATGTATCGAGGCAAGGGCAATGGGTGTGTTTGTACACACGTATATTACCATTACCTAATGCGCAAAAAGAAGTTTGTGCTATATGGTAGTGGGAAAGTAGTTCATCGCGGCAGAGGGAACCGCAGGGAACGAGCGTTATAACGCATAACAGAGTCGGCTATGGCACGTGGTTATCAGCTGATTGGTTGACGAGTGAAAGAGAGACGCGACGCGTTTATAATAATCGCGGTACGACCAAAGCGGGTTACACTGCCAGTCCGAGCGTCACGGGCATCGCGAATAAATAATCGATAATATAATTATATATAAAAGAAAAACAAACAACTGTACATATATATATTATATATAATTAACCAAAAAATAATAATTAAAAAAAAAATAAATATCTAAGAATCTATCAAAAAGTTCATTCAAAGTGCCATTAAAAACGGCTGTGATACATATTTATTATTAATTTCTAATTTTAATTCAACTATTTTTGGATAAGGGAACGGGATAAACTTCAAAGGTATTTATTTATTGATTTATATACTTGTTTACTGAATTTTATTGTACATATTATATATTATTTTTATGTCCTTTATTATACCGTTTTGCAATAATTGAAATAATTACAGAAGGATCTGTCATCGCTATTATTATTATTATTATTATTAGTATTATTATTATTATTATATTGAGTTATGAATGATCATTGCGCGCGTGGATTGAAAATGAATATCATTGCCAAGATTTGAGAATTGTTGTTGCATAATTATAATTTTTTATTTTTTTTTGGTACGTGACGTTATTGTTTAGCTTCCGGTACATGTAGAGATACTCTGGCAATTTTCCAAAATTCAACGATTGTGTGAAATTATATATAATTCTATATAATATCCGTTGTATAAAATTTTATAAATTTTACATACATATATTTTTGTAGATTAAAACTCAATTATTATTTTAATTTTCTTTATTAATAATAAATATCGACGAAAGAATTGGGAAAATTTTTGAAATATAGTTTGAAATTTCATTGGTAGTAAGGATTATATTTTTTTGTGTATATACATAATTCATATCATCAAAATTTCATCATATGCTAATAATTTTGACTATATAAAATTCAAACACAGTGATTTGTAGAAAAACTGAAAAATTGATTGATTGAATCTTAATTTCAGAAAAATTTGAAATTTCAATAATTTTTTTTTATAAATCAATTTTCAGAATTTCAAAACTTCATTATTCTTCGTATAAAAAAATTCAAATCATTTTTAACAGACAATAATTATATGAAGAAAACGAGTATTTAACCATTTTTTTTTTGTATTAAAATACATTTCAATTTTATTTTCAATCTACATAGTCTCTTTGTGATTCTGGGAACAAAGACCTCTGCAGTAATTATTATCGGTCATACACACGTACCTACGTATGATGTACGTACTCGAAAACGTAATTATCTTGTATCTCAGATAGCAACGGGGGTGATATTATCATTATTTATCGTTATAGCTATCCTCTTAATATTCTTTTATTTATTTATTTCTCTTTTCCATTTTTTCATTCTTGCTCAGTCGATCAGAGTGTCAGCTGTTTATGACTAATCACACTATACGCTTCGAATAATCATAAAAGTATTGCAACACCTGTCGTTTGAATAATCATAATCTAAGCTAATATATATGGAAAATAAGAGGTAGAAAAAAAAGTATTCTTCACGATATGAACAAAGAAAGAAGAACAATTCCACGTGTTTCAATATTATAATCGATATAACTCACTCCCGGTTGCTCCTGGGTAAAAAATGGTAATAACCAATTTGGAAGTCTACAAAATTTCCTACAAAAAAGATTTAGACAATATTTCACTAGAATCAACTGTTCGAAAGATACTGCAGGTTTTATATCGAGGGACTTCGAATAATTGATTATAATCGATATAACTCACTTCCGGTTGCTCCTGGGTAAAAAATGGTAATAACCAATTTTGAAGTCTATAAAATTTCCTACAAAAAAGATTCAGACAATATTTCACTAGAATCAACCGTTCGAAAGATACTGCAGGTTTTATATCGAGGGACTTCGAATAATTGATAACTGATTTTGTTATTGTTTCTGTCTTGCATTGATTGACGGGGGGAAAATTTGAGGTTCAAGTTCGTGTGATAATGAGTCATGTGATAAATAAGAATAATGGGTAAAACCATAGTTTAGTGGTCTATGACACATAAAAGACCGTAAAGAGTTGGCTATTTCCACTGCAATACACACACACACACTTTCAAAGGTAGATGTACACATGCGTTTTACAGTTTACTGCAGGTTTACCTAAGATCTAAGTAATATCTTTGTTACGTGTGACATCATCATTTAAGTGTATTTCTTTGTTAGAAATTGTATATCTTACTCATAGACAAGAGTGCACGACACGTGTTCTATATATATATGGACAAGACAGAATAAATAGTTAATTACAAAAAAAAAAACTATACATATATATCGCAGAGTATTTTATAACAGTAATGAAAAAAAAAAATCCTCTTCTATCATACAATTATAAAAACGAAAGACAAAAAAAAAAGATGAGCAAAAAAAAACTTGGATCGAAGCAGTTTGCACTTGGAATAAATGAATAAATGAATTGAAAAAAAAATATATACATATATATATATATATATATACAATAAAAACTGGTGAACAGCTGAATACATTATATGTATGTGTGTACATAAAATGTCTGACATACAGTCATCATTGCGATCTCATATTATGTCTACGGTTTTTTTTTCTCTCTTTTTTCTTTGTTGTCTTGTGTTTCGAACTGAAAAGGATCTATACTTATACTATGTATATGTATAATAATTGCATTATTTCGCATTGAACTTCTGGTTATATAAATTGATGTGGATAAATAATTGATTAACAATGATAATCAACGAGCTGATAAATGAGTTTATATACGATGCATTATGAACTGACACTGATTTTTTAATGAATATACCTCAAGAATTGAATTGTGTAATAATTTTTTGGATTTGAGTACATAATTCAAGTTAAAGAATTTAATTATTTGATCAATCGATTCAATTCCCTTTCTTTTTTTTTTCTTCATTTTTTTAACTCCAATAATCATCAATTATTCACTTCAATTTAACCGAGTATATATGAAACTTTGAATTCGATCATTTTTTTTTTTTTTTTTTTTTGCAATGAAAATTCATTCGATTTAAGCAATTCGTTTTATTTCTCATAATTTTGTGTTGATTAAAAAAAATAAATCATTTTAATTTTTGACGAGATCTAATTATATGAATTGAAAGTATTTCTCATTAATTAGGTTACATTTAAAAAAAAAAAAAATTTTATCATGCAATTGATACGTGAATTGAAATTATTTTATGAATTTATTATAAATTATAAATTTTTTTGATCAATTATCAAAGAAATAAACGATCAAATAAGTGTATGAATGAATAGCCAAAGTATATAAGTATAAAATTTCGTTGTTATATTGGAAAAGGTGGAGTATAATGTTATTATTATTATTATTATTATTATTATTATACCTCAATCCCCTTTGGCTTGACAAAATTGATTTGACCCAATTGCCCAGAGTAGGATACGATCCAGTGTTATACGCGTATTATATGTATATATACTATACCTACCAGCACATATATGTATATGTGTCTGTTAATGTGTAGAAAGTTGCGTTAATGGATGGAAAATTAGTTGCACATAACGGCGATGACGATGACGACGGTAATGGTGATATTTACAGTTTCAGCAATTCATATATATATATATATGTATATATATATATACATAAATTTTTTTTCTTTTATATAATGAAATAACACCATTTTATTGACCTTCGCGAATCTAGAGGAGAATACAAAAAAAAACAACAACAACAACAACAACAGGAACATATAAACGAGGAGGTGAAATTGCGCACTAGCTACGTTTAACAATCGTGTTCTCACAGGTATATATATATGTATATGAATGTTTCAAGATGTCAGGAATTTCGTTTCGTTCCGTTGCGAAACTTGAGGTGAAACAAACGTGTATATGCGATAAATATGCGCATGCCTATAATAATAATTCAGATTTCTTTTTTTTTTTTTTTTCAAAACGACTTTGACACGTGTAGAATTATTGTCAGTGGTGTGAACGTTGATTATATATATATATCGAGTATTTGAAAAAAAAAATTATGTATAATAAAGTACGTCGTTGCAGTTTTACGTGAATCCTTATTTTATTACCACAGTTGGTGAAACCTGTAAAGAATTCGCAAAGTTTTTATGAATCCAAATTGAAATTAGAAAATTGTATTAAGGTTTTTTTTTGTACTTAATAGAAGAAGATTTTTTCAATAAATTCTTTTATCAATAACAATAATATAATAATTGACGTTTCAATGATTGATTAGAACCTTTCTTTTCTTGAGGATTTGGTTTTTTTTTTTGTATCAGAGGTCAATGAAATCCTTTTGTTTTCTCTCTCTCTCTCTCTCTCTCACGTCTCGACCGTTTTTCTATTTGTCCAATCAATAATTAATAACTAGTTACTAAATAATAACTAATTATTGATTATTAATTAATTCAAATTTATTTGATGAATTATATATGGGGGATTCCACGTCAAATCGACCGGTCAATTTCCCTGACCCCTTTTGATCTGTTTGCCCTTTTACACAGTGGAAGTACACGTTGAATGGATCGACAGTGAATTTTTTCAGATTTTTCTGACCAAGTATTTTTTCACTACAGCTGGTCAAATAATCAGCTTTTAGCGTTTTTTGGATTTTTCAAGCCAACATAGTGTGAAATCCAGATGAGCAATGAAAAAAGTTCTCATACAAAAGTTTCGCGTCTTTCTTTTAAATTTCTGAAAATAATTCTTTGCCATTTTTTGTGCCTCGCGAAACTGCAGTTTTGGTGAAAAATCTTGGAAAATCTTCAGTAACAAAAAAGTGCCCTGATCGAAGTAGCTGAAATTTTTACACAGCATGTCTTTTTCAATGCCAAAAGTTGTCTGAAAATTTCAAAGTGGGCCGAGCAGTGGTTCAAAAGATAGATCAACAAATATTCGCAAGGTGGCGAGAATTTGGCGATTATCAGGTCGCCAAAAAGTTTTTTCGGCCGCAGTTCAAAAATTCAAGGGCGATCGCGAGTAGGCAGACAAGAATAATGAATATTATCCGTGAATTTTCGAATCGTGGCCAAAAAACTTTTTTGCGACCTCATAATCGCCGAATTCTCGCCACTGTGCGAATATTTGTTGATGCATTTTCTGAACCAGTGCTCGGCCCACTTTGAAATTTTCAGACAACCTTTGGCATTGTGAAAGACACGCTGTGTATAAATTTTAGCCAATTCGATCAGGGCACTTTGGAGTTATGAATGATTTACACTCATTTTGTATTAAAACTACACTTGAACGGGGTATGAAAAATCTGATGAAAATACTCTCGAAAAGTTCACTAAAAGCCCCAAAATTTTGGTATTGGAACTTTTTTCATACATTGTTGACGTTTTGACGTATGTAGGCGCGAAAAATAAAAAAACATTGAAAATCAATTTATTCGATTATTTTTCGTGATAGAATGATGAGTCGAAAAAATCTGAAAAAAATCACAGTTCATCCTTCCAACATGTAGTTTGACTGTGCAAAAGGATAAGCAGATCGAAAGGGGTCAGGGAAAAAATCTCGTTTTTTCGGTCGATTTGACGTGGAATCCCCCATATGTATATGATTCATTGAGATCGTGAATAATTGAATACCTATATACTGATAAAGTTGATAATTTTCAATTTAGTTGTAAAAGAAAAGAAAAATTGTGGACGGTACGATTTGCGCATGCGCGAACAATTTTTCCGCACTGCTTACAGTGCGCAAAAGTTTGTTTTTACGCACTAGTTGATAAAAGGCTCATTTTAAATGGAAAAGTCACTATTTCTTAAAGAGTATCGTATATAGGTATATATACGATACTCTTCGTATATATATAGGTATATATATATATCACAAAAACACTAAAATTTCAATGACTCCTAAAAAACATTTATAATCTTGATTCAACGATGAATATATAAAGAAAAAATATGCAGATAATTATTTCAAGTGACTAACTTTACGGTTAAAAAAAGAAAAAGAAAAAAGAAAAAAAAATCGCCATGTAATTGAAAAATTCACAATTAGGTAGTTTTTTTTATTTCATTTTATGACGATTTTGGTCATTTTGGTCGGCTCTTTTTTTTTTTTTTCAAATTTTTAACATTTTTATGCTGCTATATCGTAGTTCAGGAATTATTGTTTCATTTCCATAAATAATAATAATAATTATAATAATATGTGCAGCTATTTCTCAACTATGCTTGTTTCAACGCGTTTTCCATTATTTTACGCATGAGAATTGTTACTACGCTACGTGGTTCTTGGTTTATTATCATTTTTTTTTCTCTCTAGTAGTTCAAAGTCTGTGTGTGTGTGTGTGTGTGTAGTTTATTATATGTGTTGGTGTTATGTCATCGCTTAAATTATCGCAATACAAATACAACATACACACATACACACACACGCATATAATACGATATAAGTTTCATGTACAGTAATTTGTGATTAGGAAACGCTAACGGCGGTTGCCTCTGTCCAGCGTCTAGCCAATTCTCTCCTACGCATGTTGGGGAAAAAATAATAATAATAATGATTGAATAAAGTGCCTCAACTTCGCGATATAGAGACATATACGTAGATATGTCAGCTGCAGTAACAATAATTAGCGAATATATCGTGGAAGAAGAGCTGGAATAGAAAATCAATAATATTGTGTACATAAATTCACAATATTTTTTTTTTTTTTTTAGATTGAATTATTTGAAATTTTTTTTTTTTTTTTTTTGTCAATTCAATAAATTCTATTCTTTATTCGGATCATTTTTTTAATTTTTTTATTGTAATTATAATTCTCTAGGTAATTCAAGTGGATATCTGAAAATTTCAATCAATTTTCATATCTTTTTTTTTATCTCCATTTTCTGTTCATTCAAATTGAATAAATAAACTCTAATTGAAAATTTGAAAAAAAAAAAAATTATGTCAGTTATCTTTTTTTATCCTATAATTAATTCGTTTAATTAATTCAATTTTCTCTTCTACTCGAAATCAAGTTGATATTTAAAAAAATGTTAATTCATGATTATTCCTACTTTCCAATTTATAGGTATCTTAATTCGACAAATAATTGACGATAATTATATCCTAAGTATCGAAATTTAAATTAATTCTCATTGATTCAGGAAAATACACGACGATATCGATTAAATTTCATATTATTTCCTATACACTCGAATACGACGCCAACGGATATTAAAGAAACGTAATAAAAAGTTGCTAAATATTGTAATTGTTTTTATTACTCCGAACAGAAGAAAAAAAAAGTTCTTACGAAGGGAATAAAACTTTTGAAACGTAATATAGAGCGATTAAAAATCGATAATTTAAATAATATTTATAAGTTGATAAACAATGTTTACTCAATTTTATTTGTTTCGTTTGAAGAATTTCCGTGTTAGATTATCTTCTTGTAATCAGTACGATTTCAGATTTATGTATGAACAACCGAGTCATTATTATGACGACGATAAGACACACATTGACGATAGAATCTGTAAATGATTGACAAAAAACAAAATATGATGAGAGAAAAAAAAACTGATTACTTGCGTATAGGTGCAGGCGTACCTGTCGTATCAATGAAATAAAAAAAAATAATGATAATCACAACGGGATTGAGAATTATTTTTCTTTATTATATTGCTCTTTTTTTATTTTTCTTATATATATTTTATCATCGTCGCACGATATCAAATCAGACGTTGATGAGGTAGTATCAAAAACGACAATCTACTCGAAACGCGCAAAAGATTTTTATTTTCCTTGTACATACACGACGACGATGCGTGTAACACGTGTAGAGATTTTTTTTTATTTTTTCATTCTTAATCCGTTCACCGATAACCGTATCAATTATCGTTATCGATTATTAATGAATATACACAATTGATTTATTTTATCTTTTTTTTTGGTTGTTCATTTTATTTCATTTATCAATTTGATGACGATGGATTATGTTTTATTGTACGTACAATCATTCTGTTTCTCTAGTGTTTATATATATACATACTCCTTCGATTGATGATAATTAGTATTGAATATTTATACTCGTTAGTGGGTCAGACAGATGGCGATAACCCGATCATGATAATTGCGTTTATCGTATTAGAGCAATTTTCATATTTTAGGATCATTATGTTCGATGATATGGTATAATTTGAATAGTATTTTGGTAACTCAATCTTTTTTTTTTTTTTTGGACGAGTTTTGGATTTTTCAAAGAGTTCAAGTCTATCGATACTGAACATTGAAAAATTAGCTATATTACACAAAATCCAAGAATTAATATTGGGGTCAATATTGGGGATTTTATACAATTTCATAGTCAATTTAATTTCATGTTAGAGTTATTCGATCACATTAAGGTGAATGTGATTTTAGACTGATTAAAAATAAATTTCAAGCTACTAATTGTAAAATTGAAATCCTGAAAATTTTGCGTCAAATCGATTTATATAGTTATTTAAAATCGTTGCTGAAGCTTCTTTCATTATTCTGATTCCATTTTATTAGACAAACTCGATCAATCATTCCTTTCGTGTGCCTATTGTCTTCAACAGTAAAAAGGACTGTATTCACTTACTGATGAAACCACGAACCAACTTTTTTTCATTCTTATACCCCAAAAATAGTCATCTGACCACTGTCTAAATAATAACTTTGACCAATTTCAATCAATAATTTATCAAAATCGCTTTCACCACATGAAATCTTTAATAAATTCAAGTATTTTTCGAAATTGCATTCAAATAATTTGAAATTTAATTAATTCAATGATCTTTGAGTGAATGCGTGGTTTCTCGGTCGATTGGGAGGAGAAATCCTCTAGGGGAGGCTGGAGGAAGCAAAGATTTTTCCAACGTTCTTGTATTTCATCCCTTGTTTGAAAATAATGAAAAATAAAAGTACATCCAATCCATGCCATGTGTATATACTGCGTATATGGTCGATGTACTGTGTGTACATATATGTTATATTTTGGTACATAGACCGTTAGACTGACTCAGAGCTAGGGGTCACTGCCCTGAGGTCACTGACCTAACCTTAGAAGAAAAACAACCAACGTCCTCTATAGTCCTCCCTCAGTATCTATATGCACATGCACATGCACATGCACATGAATTTTGAAATTCGTGTTGGGATCTTTTAGCGTATCTATACTCTGAGATCCTTATTCTACAATCATGTAAAACGCCGTTGAGGATATTTTCGAAGTCGAGGGGTTGATTGATGATTAATTAGATTGATTAGATAATTGTAAGGAAAAAGTTGTAGATTTTGCAGATTTTTCGTTTTTATGTTTTTTTTTTTATATGTATAAAATTGAAAGTCATTTTGGATCAGATCGAAAATGAAAAATTGATTTTTCACCAGATCTTTAGATTTTTAGGTCATGTGATCTATTTTTTTGTCCGACGATATTGAGAGAACGAGTGATCGGATTCTCGTCATTTTGGTCTCAATCGACGCGGTTTTTCGAAACTTTGGACCGATTAGATTTTGGCGAAGATCGGCTCAGTACTTTTCGAATTATTTGAATTACAAAATTATCAGAAATAAAATGAAAAATGACCATAACTTGAGAACGGATCAATAGATTTGCACAAAAATTACTATCGGAACGTTTTTTGGGTCACTGATAACGAATCTGATGTCATAGTTGCAAAATTGAAAATTGAGAATCCAATAATCTAAAAATATTCTGATTTTTAATGAAAATTGGTACCCGAAAGTTTTTTTGGGTTGTTGATAACGAATCTGAGAGCAGACCTTAAAAATTTTTTCGTCTATCTTTTCCGTTTATCGATCATCGTTATCAAATTATATCAATCATTTGAATATCCAATATTTCAGCTTTTGGTTTTTCGATCAATACTTCAAATCAAACTTCCTCTATACTATTTTTCGGTACCTATAATATTGAAAATACAACGATGTTAATCAATCATTCCGTATCTAAAATTCGAAAATTAGTCTTCTTCTGGAAAATTCGTTGTTCATTTTTTTCTCTGACATTTCATCAGTCGAATTAAATTGAGAAAAAAATAAATAAATTCGAATCTTTAAAAATATTCACGTTTATATAATAACGATGCTTGTAATTCTTATTCTTAATCACGTAAAAAATGTTATAATTTCATTTTTATACACGCGTTGACCCGCCGATCGATAATAAGTTATTGATCCTACTTTTCTCGACATTTCCAATCCTTCTCCCCTTTCATTCTCTTTTTTTTTTTTTTTTTTGTCGTTGTCGCTCCTTATCTCTTATCTCATGTGCGGAATTCTTTCTTTTTTTTTCTCTCTTTAGAAATTAATCAATCTAAATGTAATTATAATAAATGTATCATCACTTCATAGGATTTTTTTTATATTTAATTATCCTATAATAGCTGGGTGATACGGCAATAAAATGAAGAAAATTGAAAATAGTAAGAGGAAATTTAAATAATTTTATAACCGATCGATCTGAAAAATAAAAGGAAAGGAACGTTGCGTGTACCGCATCTCTTATCACGCCGATATTCGTCGGCGATAAGAAATTAATAATACGGCTTGTATCGATCGGACAGACGAGACGAGAGGTGAAACTAGAGAACTGTTAACCCCCCCAACACCCTATACTGAAAAGAGGTGCTAGCTACGAACGCGGTTTTTTGAACATTGAAATTTTCCCACAATTTGAATACTTCTTGGAAAATTAAAAAAATGCGATATTGTAGCCAAATATAATTTTTTTTATCCAATTTTATGGACAGTTTTTTTTTTTTTTTTTTTTTTGTAAGCCTCTTCTAAATGAACAAAAAAAACTTTTGGATAGATTTAAATTTTTCACTCGAATGATAGCAAAAGAGTGGTGGATATCTGGTGCGAATTTTGATCGGATAAAAAATTTCTCTGTTCGTTCGATTAAAGTATTACTCAAAAAATAAATGTTCAATAACAAAAAAAAACGAAAAAAAAAA
>JAFFZH010015144.1:122677-172270 GCA_018420115.1 Euura saliciscinereae | reverse complement strand
CCGCCGTATCTCTTACAAACCTGAAATGGGATAGTTGACAAAGACTTTACGCTCGACGACTGCCAAACATATTGTTAGCTCGCACAACGGGCTTCAGAACTAATCAACGTGTAACGAAAGATAATATCGCACCGTTCAAAAGGCCTTTTGCGCACCAGGGTGAATAATCATCCGGTCATGCAACGTTGAAGAACTTTCAATGGTGCGAATGAGACGCGGACTTTTGATCATTGATATGATTTTATGTGATTTGTGAAGAGATGTAACGAGATTGAAAATATCAAAAGAGTAAAATTTGTAATCTAGAAGAGAAAGGGCGCTGATTGAAGGACATTTTCAAAGAGAATGGAGCCGGAAAATATTTCCCATCCCCCGATCAGTGGAGACTGTAGACATTCATCGAACTGCAACTGCGGTCCATTCACAGCGCTTTTCTCGATACTCGAGTTCGGAAATATAATGGAATGAAAAAAGCGAAACCCGTTATGCTTGCACAGTAACTGGATATACACTATTTTCAAATTTACGATACACCCTTGTTTTGTTGGTACAAGTTATACGCCTCGTCGAAGAGGATTTGTGGTTTGTTTTTGCCCCCCTAGCTGGCTCGGGACCCGGACCAAGCCCGGTGTGAGCTCGGTACAATGGAGGTATTTGCGTTGTTCCACCAGGAAAATTAATTACTAGCTATACGACCTGGACTCGAGCGCCTATTCCTCCATTAATAGTCTCTAATCTTCCCTCGATCCGCCGCGCCGTCTCCTCTCGTCGTCGTTCCGAATGAATTTTGAAAAATTGAACAAACGTTTCAACCTCAGATCTCAGCAATCATTCAAAGCTCCTGGCTCGATGGCAGGCATCCCTTTGTGAACAACGGGCGCCAATTTCCGATTCCCTTAATTTTGATTCATTAAAAAAGTTCACGTTGCCTGATGGACGGATTTTCGTTCTCCCTCGTGAAGTGAAAGAGAGAAAAAGAAACAGGTTCATTAACCGCACACACGTCAGCAGCTGTCTGTAAAAGAGGAGAGAGAAAAGGTAATGCTCGATTTTCCGTACCGCGTAATTCGCTCCTGGGTAAAGCGAAAAGGGGGTTGCATATCGATTAGATGTCAAAATTGTTAAGCTCCTTACTCTACTCTTTCACACCCAGCTAGCGCCTATCTAATTTCTCTGATACCTTTTCGTCCTATGAGCTGCTGCAGCGCGCTGCAGCTGATGAAAGAATGATCATCGAATTTATCTGTGCTTGCGAGGAAAAATGTATGATCGTGAGGAGGTTCCCGGCATCTCATACTGTAAATATGTCCATTTGATACGAAATTGCGACCCAAAGCACCGCGCCGGGCGCGATTCTATTGAATTTTATCGACAGGTATATCGTATCCCCTGCTGGTCTTTGGTTCGGTGGAAATATATTGAATTTTCGCCCAGTAATCACCCAGGTTTGCGTAGCTCTTGAAATCTTTTCGCTATTGATTCAGACGGGCTTTTGAGTCTACTCTATCTATTAGCTAATAGTGTACATCCAGCACCCGGCGCTGTTATCCGTTACCCACTCGGGTTGATCACGCGTCGTCGATACACCGAAGCTCATGTAGCGAATGAGATTAACTGATTGGGTCGAGTCGATATTGAGGCAATCAATCGTAGGCGAGTACAGTGCGAATGTCGATTATCGTCGCTCAAAATTTTACCGCGTAAATCTGCGCGAATATGGAAATTTAATATGCTGTTTTACGATCGCTGAACCCTGTGTCTTGTAATTACTTCCAGCTGAACGAGATCACTGCAATAAAACCGTCGACATTTACGAAGACGTGTCCAGCCCCGCGGTGACCGCCGCCACTTGGGGTCGACCCTTGACCTGCTGGTACCGCTTCAGATCGTTTCGGGGAACCCCGAGGGATTGGATCCTCCGTGTACGTTTCAAGAAATTTAAAGTCGGTGTTTTGGCGAACGCGACCACTTGCTCTGGTGGATATTTACAGGTGAGACTGACGCAATCTTCGGAAAATTATCGTATTCAAACATCACATAGTTTCATGAATTTCTTCTTTAATTCTCTTATCCGATAATTTCATGATTAGAATTGATGAAAAACATATTGCACATAATTGTTGTGGTTGTGATTTTCGCGTAAATCAAGTCTTTTTAATACAGCGTTTGAATTTCCCGCTCGCGTCTGACGTCACACGCACAGTTCTACCGTCTGGTGGCGCTGCTGTCAACCATGGCGGACGAGGTACTGTGTGACGTCACGTGGCGTTTGAAAATTGATAACTTCCAATCGCTGTTTACAGTCACCCATTTTAAGGTTCAATCTGAGGAAACTTCCCTATTGCAGATACATAACTTAACTTGTAATTGTGTAGTTTAGTGATCAAGGAATAGGGGAGAAGAAAAAAAACCTCCCCCCGGTGCGGGAATCGAACCAACGACCTTCAGATTCGCAGACACTCAGGTTACCGCAGGAGCCACGCCGCTTGTTAGGTAATAGTTCAAGACTGTTCGCCGAGCATGAATATCAACAGACAGTCGACAAGCTCCAACAAGCGGCGTGGCTCACGGGGTGGCACGAGTGTCTACGAATCTAGAGGTCGTTGGTTCGATCCCGCACCGGGGAAGGATTTTTTCTTCTGTTTTCCTCACGTCGTGATCATGAAATGGATGACATATGATGATTTAGGTGATATGGGTCTCGATTTTGTAACTACTGTACCGCGCTTTTATGTCGTGCGGGTTTTATCGGCCGACCCAAAAGGTCCGACGTCAATATTATTTTAGCAGCTGTTTATTCCTTGTAACTTGTTCGTTTGATCGATACCGTGGGGGGTGTATGATTGAAAATATGATTTCTTGCGGCTCTAGGATTATGCCGTAATCGTACCTAACACCCCGGGTGATTTATAACCCTGACCAATTCGTTCCAGGGTCTGGAAATCGTGCTTTGTATTATTTCAACTACGAGCGCCAAAAAACTGAACCATCAAACGCACAAAGTGATCTCGATCGCAGAATCCCTTTCTGACGTGTGAAACACTGTTGATCGTGTTAAATATTGAAAGAACGGGGTTAAGCTCGAGATTTCCTCGCGAAAGGCGTAATGAAATTCCGTAGTGCATGCTGGGAGGCGTGGAAATACGCGAAGATGGACGTAATATTCCACTGGTCTGATAATTCTATGCAGAATTGAAATTCTCGAGCACCGTACAACCCGCGCTGGGGGCACGAGCTGGAAAACTGCTGCATGCTGCACTAGCACATAGTTTATATACAGTCATTTTATGCATTCCTAACGTTCGCTACGGCCGACGGCTACCTATTGCTACTCTGCAGTTTTACCCTCGACCATATATAAAAAGAGTAATATGACAAGAACAAAAAAATATCGTTTCAGTTTCGAATGACACAAAGGTATCAGCGCAGCGTATACTATACACCATCACGGAAATGTGTATGCTGATGGTGTAATATGTATTCCATTGTGGTGCTGGCCGCTTGGTGGAACCACTCGCTTTACCTGGTCCCATCTCTCGGCATGAAAGCTCGCAGACAGAGGATATGCGGCTTTTCAAAACTGCCTAAAACCAAGAGAAAAACAATATGTTTTTTACTTTCACCCACAGCTACAGCCGTCACACGACGACGCGACTCTCTCCCAGCTCTGTCACTTTTGACGTCTGAAAGCATTTTCTGCTCGTCCTCCGTTTTTATCATCATACTCCACGCGGTTTCTATGTACTTTTTCCAACGCGCATATTATATTTACTCTGGGTTGAGGATCTAATGATTTAACGTCACCGAGCTATGGTGCAGCAAGGCGATAAGTTACCAAGTTCGCTTTCACCACTGGCTGCTGGGTTCTATACCTGTCTAGAAATCGATGCGACTTCCCGCGTTATTAACCCATTAATTCACCGCTGTACCAACGGAATTAGGCCACAGCTGGGAATCCACTTGATACTATATATACCAAAATTAACCTTCTCGACACTCCAATTCATGGGGGCCCAACCCATGAAGATACTCTCTTAGCAGCGATTCGAGATGATGATCTGATCCTATAACCCGAGGAAACTAACAAGCTTCAAAATTTATTCGTGCTTCAGCTTCTGCAGAAAGCTACTGTAAATAAACGTGAACTAGACTCGCGGGTGAAAGCAAATAAACGCTGAGCCCATCGGACACGGGGCTGAAAATCCTCAAAGCGTCTTCCAGTCATGTCAGGAAGCTTTGAGGTCGGTGGATGGATATCTCTTCGCCATTGTTGTAGCAAAGGGAAAACCACTGAATGACATGTATAAGGCAGGGGGAGGACATAAAGGAAAGGAAGTGATGGTTGAGAGAAACGGAAATAGCAGTCCGTGTTCCCTTTTTCCAACCGACTTAAGACGGTCCAGGACCCGGTCGGATGAACCCCTTTCGGAGTCTTCGGATCGTGGATATACGAGGATTTGGACGTAATCAAAGGCAACCAGACGGTCGAACCGCCGGACCCCTCACTGGCCCACATCTCTGGCTTCAAGAGATCAATAACTGATACGGGTTACTGGGTACGCTCGGTCCGGTCGGCTCGGTTACCCCTGGACATAGTTTGCCTTGTCTTATTGATAGGGAGCTCGTCTTTCTTTCTTTTATTTTCCATAGAAAAACACCTTTTTCCTTTTCCGTGGAGAAACAATTGGGACACTGGCTTCGATCCGAGGTGTTTCACTCAAATTCGAAATCGATATATCGCACTCGATACACCCAGCACAGCTTATAACTATGGCTTATGGCTTATGGCTATCGATTATCCAGCTTCTGTACAAAAGGTATGCGGGGGTATGCTCGATTGATCCAACTAGAAATGTGACGATATGTCACATGTATAACGAAAGCCACGAGGTTATTGGGACTATTTTTAGCGTCCTGTCCCAAGTACAGGGTGACCCTTTTTAGACTTGAATAAAAAGTGAAGGCGTTGGACGATCTTGAAGAACTTTTCTCGTTTTCTTTGAAAGTAAAAGAATGGAGCTAAGTTTTTTTCATGCATATAATAGTCCATAACTTTAGATCAGTATAGTATAGTATAATTGGCAGTATAGTATAATTGGCAGTATAGTATAATTGGCAAGAAATAGTATAATTGGCAAGAAAATGTGGATAAGATAACCGTTGATAATTTGAAATCTATTTTTCTGAAGCTTGTATCTCGTTATCAGCCAAGAAGGAATATTTTTTAGCTTTTTGATATGGAAAATGAAGCTGTGCTATTTCACTTTAGAACGAATTTGAGGTACCGAAAAAAATTGTTTCTTTTCTGGCCCCGGTATCAGAAATTGAAAATAAAGGGGTTGCTGGTACATCGAGCGAAGAGAAACGAGGATGGCTCAGCGGTTAATTATTCATTCGGTGATGGAACGAAGGCGTACTTAAGGCACGGGGGATGCGTGAGTCGGTCCTTTATGGCGGAACCCGAGTTGCGAGGGAAACGCAACCGGGCTCTTGACTGGGTCGGCTCGGTTGAAACCCGCGGGTGCCTTACACCCTCCGAACACGGGGGGTGGTAGTTACCTACTCGGTGTATGTTATGTGCCTCCACGCGCCAACGCCAGAACGTCATTAATCTTCGACAGGCTCGCCCGCGGCCTCGCATCCCTATCGGGGGGTTAAATATCACGTGGAGTTTTCTCCACCACCGTGAACCTATTCCCGCGAGTCCGCAAGTCCGCAAGTCCACGAGTCACGAGTCACAACCACCTGCGCCCACCGTTGAGAGAAACAAAATACGAAAAAAGGTAAAAGGGAAACGCCAGAAGGTCCTCTCGGGGCGGAACGTGGGACTGAATGATAAATTCAATTAAATATGAGCGATCCTTCACGGTGACCATGGTCTGCGGGGATGAGAGCTAATATTTATACCTATTTTTCACAAAATTCCTTTTTTTTTATACACAACATTATTTCGGTTAACGTTATTATCTTATTTCCTCGTGATCGAGTACCGTCGTTATACCCCTCCTCTTGCCAATTTACATTTCTATGACTATTATGTTATACGTTCTCCCCAGCTGGGTAATTTATTTTCTCTCATTGGCCGGCGGCCGACCCACGTTTTAGCTTCTGGGGTCGATCATTGTTTCCCACGTCGTACACAGAGTTTGATTTCATTTGATGTAATTTCAACGTTGGTTTGGTGTGTCACGAGAGTCAATTAAATTTTCTCCTAATTGGAACGATTTCCACAGCATGTATATAAGGCATTATGTCATATATTTGATAATGACTGAGAAAATTATTTTCCCCCAGAATAATTGCTTAAATTACTCCTTTTGTCTCGTTCACAATTGCCAATAAACAAATCATCGATCTCCTATGAAAACCACAATTCTATAATCCCATCTCACACGAGTAGCGGGGGATACTCGAGAGCAACGACAAGTGGTGGAAGTTGAGGACTTGCTAACAACGCTGAAAGTGTCCTCGTAAGAGATAAGTCAACGATCATTCGGTTCACCTACCAAATTCATGTTGTTGTAACTTGAATAGGTGAAAGTTTCCACCCTGAGGAGACGGAGGGAATGTACGAGCCCTGAAAAAAAAACGTTGGTACCGCGATCATCTCTTCGTCTCTATAAATTCGCAAAATCGTTGTTCGAGTGACTGCGAACGAACGACAAAATACTATCCAGCGGATAAAGATTGATTGACTGTTCAATTTCCGTATTCGAGAATAATGAAACCTGGTGTGCCAGCTAGGGGGTACGGAAAAAGATCAATGCGGCGCAGTATCGGATGTCGGAGTATCTTTAACAGAGACGAATTTCTCAGGGAGTTTTACCCGACCAAATAACCGTCCTCGTAGGTTCGATCTCGGTATCAATTTCCAAGCAATACGCATTGGAAAATCGCTCCTGTGTCTAACCGGTTGGAAAAAAAAGTAGTCATTGATTGATTCGCACTTTCTTCTCCGCGCAATATCGGCTACTCCCCCGTAGCTCGGTTTCTTTTCATATTGCCAATATGCGGAATCGATCCCCGAGTCTGGTGATGTGTCTGAATTTTCACCCGTAGTGTAGATACACCCATATGGTATGCTATACGAGTGAGGGAGAGCAGAGCTACAAGTTGGATAGGAACGTCGGTCCATGAATATCCCCACGCCGCGGTATAACATCGTGAAAGTCCATAATGTCTGGTGGAAATACCCGTGTATTGGAAAAGAAATGTATGTCATACAGAAGTAAAAGTTGTGGAAAAACGAGAAACGGAATGTCTCTGCACTGTTAGAAATTTTTGTATCAAGTTTCATAAAAATGTATAAGAAACAATATACATATACTTTTTGTATATCAAAATTCAATATTCACATAACAGTTTTGAAAATTCTAAATCATTCGGAAATTCTCATATTATGTGAAAATTCATGATAATGTCATTCAAAGAATGGGTTCCAACTGCTACAATAATTGCTGAATCGGATCATAAGATATTGCAGAAGCATCCAAAAAATGAAAATTCTACGCTTTTGAATGGATGGAAGATGTTTGATATTAATTTCATTTAAATCACCAGGATTTGTAAATTTCATTCCTGTTTGTATAAAAAATGTCAAGATATATTTAACAGTGTGTGAGTAATGCGCCCGAGAAAGATGGAAACTGATTGAAATATCGATAGAAACGAGGGTGAAACTGCACTGGACCGAGTGGGATACTGGAATAACACGTACTCTCAGGCCCCTCGAGTTACATTGAAAATCAATGAACTTCCAAGTGTGAGCTACGAGTATTTATAGCTCGTGGCTCCCTCATTGGCAGAAACCTCATACATTCGATACGGATCGGAACGAACCTAGTTGTACGTTTCACGCGGATCGAAAAGTGATGAGTTTTTTCGGTTAGGTAGGATCCTGATGTGCGATATTAAGAATTTATCACGAAAGAAGAGCCATTAACGCGGTCGAAGGTCGTTAAACCTGGGGGTGGGAGAAACCCTGCGGCGCGTTTTCCTCGAGGAATATCTCCTGTAATGTTAATGAGCCGTCCCAAGACCGGGTTACCACCCTCGTCGAGATACACGCGGGTCCTCGAAAGCCCCTGTAAGTCACATCTGCCTCGAGGTTCAACAGTTCCAAGTATCAGTCTAACGTCGAAGCCAAGTCAAACATGGAGTTTGACGGTTATCCGAGCGTAACCGTATCCGATAACGACCGGGAGAGTGACGCTTCTTTTAGCTATAAACTACTTGAACTAGTTTTCTCGATCGGTTAGAACTGCAAAAAATATCCTAGTACAGGTACATATGACGACACTGTTTCAGGAATTACAACACTTTTGTGTTATGACGATTCAAAATTCGCGCCACTCCGTGACGTCACTGTTCGGTACTACGAGCCTGACATCTAGTCTCACTTCTATTGGCGAAGAAGTTAGGTTATTCAAATGTGAGGGTGAAATTGTGAATTCTGATGTAACAATTTATTGAAAAAATTGAAAAATGTGAATACCTACATATTATGTTGTACGAAAGTGGATCAGCTTTCATAAACTTCTTTCTTGTATGAAAGAGGATTGATTATCATTTTTATGTTATTTTCTTAATTTTAGTAATTATCGTTGAGCGAGTTCGTCGAAGCTTTGAAGTTTTATTTGATAAAGTTTGGAGCCTTTTTCTTCTTCTTATTTGGAAGAGAATCTCGGCAAGCTTTCGAGGTACTTGGTAACTTTGGTCAATTAACATCGAGCCGAATAAATATAAATCAATGTTTCCGTAACGCATTGAATTTCTCCGTTATGTGTAAGGAATCGGATTCTCGAACTCCCAGGAATTCGGTATACTCCTCACATCGCGTACCTACGGAGTGGACGAATCAATAGTTGTTACACTCGTGCACCAGCGCGGTTCAACGTTGTTATAATTTTCAGGCGCCGGGGTGACTCGGCGTCGAAAAGTCTGGGACGTCGAGTTCCCCCCGCGGTTCCCCGGGGACGAAGAGAAGACCGGCTGTAATTTTTCACTTCACATTCCGGATGAGTGGTTTTTTTCGAAATCGATTCCCGACCGGCTCCCTGTGATCAGGTGCCGTTATCGCCGGCTCCCAGGGGACAGGGAAATATTGAATTTCCAAGTGGAAAACCGCGGAGCTTAATTAGCGTGAAACCACGCAACCGACGCGTCGGATCCATTCAACCGGCCCGGCAATTACCCACGCGCAAAATTACCTCAGGTGTTTCCACTCTCCCTTTCGCTCTTGTCTCGAGGCATTACGCAGGGTGTCTAGCTTCGTACTCGAGGAGGAGATACTGCCGAGTGTTTCGTACGCGGAACAGCGGTGCGCGTCTTGCGAGAACCTCATTAAGCTCCCATCGCCAGGTGACGGTGGAGATTAATTGATCTCTCGTGAATCGAGGCTCCCGTTCCTCCTTTGTTCCAGTTTTAACAAATTCTCGTTATAACTGGATGTAGTAAAAGAATTTCCGGAATTAATGAATTCTTATAACTCGCGTTTCGCTCCAGAGTATCAGGCGATATTCTGCATGTGCGAGGGTCTAATTAAGGCGAGGAAATCGGGGCGTACGATTGAAAATTATAATTGAACCGTTCTAATGAAATTCTACACACGGAGAAATTTTACGTTGCTCAACGGACCGATTTCTGACCCGGAAATGGAAAAGGTAAAATCAGTTCGAGTACAGCGATGGGGTTTTCCGCCCCCGAGGGAATCATTTTCGAACGTTACTCTTTCTCTTGCCTTAATGACACTCCGAGGAGAAGAAAAAGGGAAGAAATAGATTTTTTTCAAACCCAAACCTTCCCGTTTCACAGGCCAGTGAATTTTGCAGCGTGCGAAATACATCCGAGATCCCACGGGAACTAATACTATCCCTGATTCTAAAAGCAGTTTTATACCTCAACTAGCGCGAAACACCGACGAGGTTTATACTGCAGTGTTAATAAAAGGTAAAGGTTCCGGTGAATTTGGATTTATGACCGTTACGTAGAATAATGATAATAAAGAAAAAACATTGCACGCCTCCCTCACTAAACCGACGTTATGGCCACACAGGTGATTTTATTATATGGTGAATGGAAAACAGCTGATTCCAACGCGGTTCGACGCCCCGTTTGTAATATCCCGAAGTTTATACTATGCGCTTTTCGCTCAGGTTTTATTTTATCCCCCCCCCCCCCCCCTTTTTTGGGTATAATTTCGGGGCCAAGAGCCAGGTGAAGATTGAAGATGTAACTTTCAGTGGTGACGTGAAGTCGTAAAGTCTTTCCGTTTAAACTTTTTCATTTTCTTTTACTTATTATTTTTCTTCTTCTTCTTCTTCTTCATGTATATAACAAAACTTGGAAATGTTTTATTCCCACATTATACAACTGAATAAAGAATCCTTGGGGTATCCAAGGCTATCTGACAAGAAAGGGAGGGTGGCGAGTAACTAACTAACTAACGTTGCGGCGGTCTCGCAAATTCGTTCCTTAACACCGCGGTTGTCATCCGCATAAGCAAAGTGGATCTACAAACTTTGATCCGCACCGGTATAGAGCTGGCCAAGCGAAAAGTTTTTCGCTTTCAAATAATTTCTCATGCTAACTATAAACGACCCGGTTGTTCTCTTCTAAATCGGGGAAAATATGCCTTACGCCTTATACCGTTATGTTTCAGATAACCGATGGAAACGCTAAAACCGAAGTGAGCAATCGCAAGGAGCCGGGAGTATTCTGCGGTGAGTCTGAACAACCCCAGACTTTCATATCGGAGACAAGTTTCGTCAAGGTATTATTCCACGCGGAGAATTTCACCGACCAGACATACTTCAGTTTCGACTCTCGCGCCGAACAGCAGTTCGAAGTTTACCTCAGATACGGCCAGCATCCGGAACTCTATCCGAATCGTCGCGGCGAGGTCGTGGCCGGAAGCTACTGCGAGCGGGTGTTCAAGGACTGCAGACTCCAGACGTGCTACGTACAGAGCCCCGCGTACCCGGGGGTCTACCCCCGGGCTCTGCACTGCAAGTACCGCCTGAATACCCGCCTCCCGTTCATCAAGCTCTACATAGAAAACGAGGAGTTCAACATCGACGGTCAGCGATGCGAGAACATAATGACCTGCCCCATGCGCCCCATAAGCTCCGGGTCCGAGCACTGCCCCTTCGACTACATCCGCGTCTACGACGGAAAGGACGAGCTCAGCCCGGTAATCGGGACCTTTTGCGGAATGGGGAAATTTCCCTACAGCATCATCGGCACCAGCGAGGACCTCTACGTCGAGTTCGTCTCCTCGCCGGCCGGGCCGCTCCTGAACACCGGGTTCCACTTCAACGTTGGTAACTGGCCGGGTCACGTCGAGACCGCCGGGGTCAAGAACGGGAGCTGCGACTGGCTGCTGAGCAGCGAGAGCCTGGGGTCGGGCGAGGGGATATTCCTCTCGGTGGCCCACTGGTACCCCCCGCACACGAGCTGCACCTACCTGCTGAAGGGGCGCCCCGGGGAAATCGCGAGACTGTACTTTCCGAGTTTCCGCGTCAACCGCATAGAGTCCCCGATCCAATTGTACGACGGCGACTGCGGCGAGAGCCTCACCCTCTACGACGCCGACTGGCCGGACGACGCGAGGATCATAAAAACGTTCTGCGACACGTTCAGCCGACCCATGGAGAAGCACGACTTCGTCTCTACCTCGAACGCCCTCTTCGTCAGGTTCGAGAGCAAGACCGGAAGCTACTCGGGCAGCTCTCTCTACTACTGGGCCCACTACGACTTCTTCAACGCTACCAAGTTCGGAGACCCCGTACCGAGCACCGAGTGCGACGAGACCTTCGCAGCGTGGAAATCAGAGGCCGGCTACCTCCGATCCCCCCTCAACACCCTCGTCTACAAGAGACCCGGCGATCCCCCAACGGACCTGTCGTGCACGTACAGCTTCGTCACGGACAAGCGTCTCTTCGCCCGCGTGATCCTCACCGTCGAGCTGGTCAACTTCAAGGACCACCCCTACGCCCAGTGCGGCACGTGCTGGGACAGCCGCGCTGACCGGATCATCGTCAAGGAGCCGGTCCCCGGCTCGGGGAAGGGGAACTGCGTCTGCCGCCTCGGGGCCGGCTCTTCTCCGCTGAGGGTCGTCTCGCGGAGCGAGAAGCTCGACCTGAAGCTCCTCGTCGACGGGGCCCACGCCGCCGCGAGCTACTTCAAGCACTCGACCCCGCTCTTCGAGGCTCGGTACGAGTTCGCTCACAGCCCGCTCTGCGGCCCGGCGCTCTTCCCCGCGACGACCGACGGCGAGATCGAGTTTCCCCACTACGAGGCCCTGGGGTACGTCACGCCGCCCAGGTCCATAAAGTGCATATGGGAGCTGAGGGTGAACCCGGAGCGGGACTTGTGGCTGCACTTTGACAAGATCAAGTTCGCCTCGCGGTCCTGCGAGGACGGGAAGCTGGAGATATTCCTGCCCGGTACGACCGAGCCCTACCTCGGCATCTGCGGGGAGAACGTCAGCTTCGTAAGGGAGATGCCGATCCTCTCGGCCGCCCAGCTCGGCCCGGTGGGGCCCGTGACGGACGTGAGCGACGACGAGCCCCCCGCCGTGGTCATACAGTTCACCGGGTCCATGGCGCCCGCGAGAGCCGCCTTCAAGATCGCGTGGACGGAGCTCTTCCACCTTCCCAGGGACGGATCCGGCGCCCTGAACACCCAGAAGCTCGAGGACTGCGGGTTCCGGTGCCCCGGGGAGGCGGGATGCATCTCGGCGAGGCTCCTCTGCAACGGAGTCGTAAACTGCCCGACGCCGACGAGTGCCGTTCAGAACGCGAGTTTCCCCGAGGCCGACGACGAGTCCGAGGAAACCTGCGGAGGACCCGTCGGCGGGGGCGCCGGCAGCGGGTCCGTCGGTCCGGCCGGATGGGCCGGGGCCGGACTCGGCGCCGGACTAGCGGCTCTTTTGGGACTCACGTGTTTCCTCGCGGTTTGTCGACTCTGCAGACGGCGAGGACGGTCGAGGGACATCCACGTGCCCTACTGATGATTGGTGCGAGAATTTTTCCACCATCGATCAAATCGGACGTGTGCCGCTGTGTCTATAGAAATATGGAACGGAATGGAGGGTGGTGAATGGGATTCTTCTTCCTTTTTTTCTTCTTTTTTGGTATTTGCGACAGCCTGTTTCGCTTCGTATCGTTCCGTTCGTGGAAGAATTGCAAATGAAAACACATTTGCGAATACGTGTGACATCTGGGACGGTCGTAAAACTTCTCGTGTCAGATGCGACTTTGGCATTTTGCGAGGGTCGTTTCGGGATACATTTTCCGATGCAATCTAAAGAGAAAATGCACCTACGTTTCAAACTATTTTGTTGTACCGATATTGTATGACAAAAATTGGATCGTTTCAAACAATCTTTAAACAGAAACAAACTTATCTTCTCAATAATATAAAACGAACTATATATACGACGAAGATAAATTCCCCGGATTATCAAAAGAAATAAGTAAGAAAGAAAACTTGAGAAAGGTCTGAGCCATTTGTATCGTGGATTTGGCAGGGGTTTAACGAGCCTTAATGGACTAGGTCGAGGTCTTCGCGATTCAGAGGCGGCAAATTTATGTCGCGAGGAGGCAATGAACGTCATTTGTAACAGCAGCGATCAGTCAGGAAAATTTTACGCGTGGATGAAAGATTTTATATAGTTTAGTTTTCAGAAAGGGAAAGAGAAGCAATTACATGACGTGAGGACGATTTTACCGAGGAAATATTCCGGGCGCGTTATAAGGCAGCAAGGACACAATTCCGCGCTTGTAAATAGCCCGTGTTTTACGTAGAATGTAGGACAATCATTAATGGCGTACACGATACCACAATACGATTAAATATATTACTAATATAAATGATATTGCAATAAGAAAAAAAAGACATAAAAATGGATAAACTATTATAATTATATATATAATTATAATAGTATATATATATATATATACGCGTATCGCGGTGCAGTGTATTATAATTACGTCAAGAATATTGTAATTATTATATATGTATATCAACCGATTGTAACGATATTATTATATTTTTTACTAATAAATAAATAAATTCCGTTGATGGGTTCGGCATTATGAAACCAAACACGACGCAATGATTCTGCAGCACTATCGTCGAGTTTCGTTTTTAACTTCTCGTTTCTCTGTTTTCAGAGAAAAGAGGAAGTTATTGTAATTGCGGAAATGAAATGTTGCGTTTTCACTGGATCTCCACGTTTTCAGGTCCAGAGAATCATTTCCGACTATTTCGAGTTCGACGTCTGGGTCTGTATACCTACGATCAAATTTCTGTCCTCACGATATGTATTTCGAGAACGAGTGACAAGATTTTCATCAAATTGGGGCTCAATCGACGCGTTTTTTCTCAATTTAGAACTGATTAGATTTTGACTTTGATCGGTTCAGTACTTTTTGAATTATTTGAATAACGAAATTCTTAAACATAGGAATTGGTCCTGCACAAACGTTTCTTGGGTCACTTATCACGAATCTGAAGTGAGATTCGCAAAATTCAAAATTTCGGATCCAATTTGCTGGGAAAAACACTCAAGACATTCGAAATCTCATGGAAATTGTTACTCGAAGGTTTTTCGAACAGCTGATCAAGAATCTGAGGTCAGATTTTCAAAATTCAAAATACCTGAAAACACCATAAATAACGGGAAGTTCGAAGGCTGGCTCATAGTCAGCCCCAAAACCCGCTCATTCTTTGCATCAGAAATCTGTGTGGAATGGAAATACCGCGTCAAAAGATTATTATTTCGTTTCGTTTTGTACGCGATTTGAATCTATACATGCATATACATACCGGGATATTCGCGTTTCATTATGAAACGTTTTACCGCATTCTATACAATTTATCCACACGTGATACTAACGGTATTGATTTCACTTTAAACTCGTACTCGAGCACGCAATGATTACGAGCAATTTTACTCCATACTGCAGCTGCGGTAGTAGCTGTACCTATAATGGCATGCAATTGATGTCGATACAGATATTCGAGTGATTCGACGCCAAAGTAGAGGTTTGGGATTGAACAGCGGCTACTTTGTAGCGGGAAAGGCGATAAGCCGATTCCGGCTCTTTTAATCCCGGCTAATGCAACAGCACCCGAGCCTCGAGTCTTCGCGGTTCTGGTTATCGACG
Organism: Euura saliciscinereae; assembly: GCA_018420115.1. Lineage (NCBI taxonomy): Eukaryota > Metazoa > Arthropoda > Insecta > Hymenoptera > Tenthredinidae > Euura > Euura saliciscinereae. The sequence goes on along the minus strand of JAFFZH010015144.1, from coordinate 157,097 downwards.
CCATAATTCGCTCTATTAAACCCCGCGGCTAATTCCATACGTGGTGTGATTTACCGCTTTTATCTCTCCATTGCAACTGTAATGAAATTTTAAACGGAGATTAATGTAAAACTGGTACCGACCCCCGGCTTTTAATCTCCTTCGCGCAACCCCTCTTTTCCTTTATCCTTCCCACCCCGTATCTGCAGCACCAATTTTACGAGCCACCCCCGTTTCCCTTTGAGTTTAATAATATCAAACTACCGGGTTAATAACTGCCGTAATATCCCACCTGCACCTAATAAAGGAACCCTTCGTTTCTATCGATAACCACATCCAGCCCCTTCATCACAATATCCATCCGGTTCTACAAATTTATCGTTCATCCAGATCCTAGATAATCGGAGAGGAGAAATTAACCCCCCGCCGTGGCTTATTGTAGGAGCTGTGAACAGAGCTTCATTGATTAACCTGCAGACAGCAGAAAACTTAAACAAGACCAAATGTTGTCTAAAAGCCTTTTTGACGTCTTACAATTAAGGATGTAGTTCGGGTTGAAAAAGGCAAAAAATAATGCGATTTCCAATAAACTTTCTATTGCGGATTTCTTTACTGAATACATTCACCAATCCGAATCTGATTCAAAAGTGTTCTAATTTGGGCCCAACGGTGATAATCTGTAATAATTATCCAATTGCACAGCTCAAAACGAGAGTGATACGTGTTACAAAGAGTCAAGAGTGATGAGAAGCTTGGAACTTGTCATTGTCAGACCAAACTAACTCCAAATATGAAACAATGTGAGTATAGTTGGACTAGTCTTTTTCTGGAGTTCTCAATTGATATGTAGCCTTTTACAAATCTTTGATTACCTCAAAAACTAATTTTCACCCATTTTTCAGATTCCAAAATGTAACTGGCGATGAAATGTTTATCAAATCAACTTCTAGTTTTTTTGGGTCTGGTCACTGAATCTAGGTAAATTACTTTCATATTTATGAAAAAATAACAAAAAACCGACAATGAAGTGTCTTTTTGGGAGAAATGATGGTTTCAAACTTGATTTTTGAGAACTTTTGTCACTGTACAACAAATTTCTCACGGGAATCTACTGTTATTTCTATTCTGATATTGAAAAATAACGGAGATTGTTGTAACTCGAGTTCTTCGTCGCCAGCACCGATTCTTTGCTTTGAATGTAAAAATTTGTGAGAAAAAGTTGGCATCAGTACAATATCAATTATTGAAAATCAATAAATCATGTTCGACCCGAACTACATTCGTAATGTAATTGGTTCTGTAGTTGACAATCCGATTGGGTGATTTTTGTCATCTGTTTCCAGCGGTAAGGTCGATGTAATGGGAAATGTCGATAAATTATGGGGGTATGGGGACGATTGTTCGGCGAGAAATTCGACAGAATACCGTTGGAACAATGATAATTCAAATCCGGCAGATTGTCAAGTTTCAACAATCGGTTGTCGAGGAGCGCGGAGGGTCCTACGAGAACAGCCAACTTGTCACAATGGATGGTGGCGAACAAAGACCTCGCGTCGCCACCACCGCGAGTCCTACGCTGCTATGCAATTGTTTCAAAGTTTTAGCCCGTTGGATGTTTGACACATTGTTCAATGTTTCAACGGCGCATCGGCCATTCCCATAACCCCGAATCGCTTCGATAAAAATTAAAAATGCTCGACCTATTCGAGTCGCTCAAGTCTCTGCTCCAGGAGGAGACCGTCCGTATAGACAACATCGTCTTCAGGCTCCACTCGAGAGCCACAGTCCTGCTCCTCTCCGTCTGCGCGGTTCTCGTCACGGCCAAGCAATACATCGGAGAACCGATATCCTGCATCACGGACAAGACCCTCGGTATTTATCCCAGATATCGTATCACGATCACCTCTCATTTTCGGAAGGTGGAATGTGTTGTAAAAATAAAAAACTCTCGATCATCCACCGGAGCTTATAGCGCAAGTTGGGATCCAGAGCGCGAATGATGCGTGAAAAGAGGAAGGAGAAAGTATTCGATAGATTATTGGAAAACGTTTAGGACCGGTTTTACGTTACCCCTAACGCATCGAACGGGTCGAATAATTTCATCATATTATTCCTATAAATCATCGGATTCACAGGCATCTTCATAGAATCTGTCGGATATTAAATTTATACAATATAAAATTCAATTGTCTGCTGTGTATACCTGTATTTTCTTATCGCTTTATCGATTATCTGCACCCGATGTTTATTTAATGGACGGAAATAACGTGGAGGCACGTAGCGTTAAATTCTCTCCCTTTTATAATTCCTCAACGTATTCGATCCAATTTCCTCAATTACGCTACACCCGACCCTTATCAATTCTCCCGACCTTTCCGACAGACAGCGAGCCCGTTAACGCCTACTGTTGGATCTACAGCACGTTCACGGTCTCTCGTCACTTGACCGGAATACCCGGCGTCGACGTGGCCGGCCCGGGGGTCGGCCAGGCGATGGACGACGACGAGATACTCCACCACCGTTACTACCAGTGGGTGGGTTTCGGAACTGACGACAAACGAACGATGAAATCGGGGAAACGGCCTGATTTTCATTTTTTTCGACCAGGTCTGCTTCGTCCTGGCCTTCCAGGCGATCATGTTTTACACGCCGAGAGCCTTGTGGGGTGTCTGGGAACGAGGAACGGTCAGACTCCTGTCCGGTAATCTGGCCACGCCGTTTTATCGAGACGTTTGGTCCAAGGAGCGGAGGGACCAGCTGGTCGACTACTTCACGGTCACCAATTTGCACATGCACAATTTTTACGCCTTCAGATTCTTGACCTGCGAAGTATTGAACTTCTGCAACGTGGTGAGTATCTGACCGGTCGGTCGATGGAAATACGATACGGGATCATCTAATTCCTCGATCAGTAGCTCGACGGAATTAAAATCGTCAATTATGATATTCACCATACGTTCAATCCAAACGGTTCGGAATTAGTACAGTTATGTTTGTTCATCGTACATAGTCAAAAGCAAATGGGGAAAATTGACGTCGGTGTAACAGCGTGTAAGAAACTTTCCCGAGGAGCGAGAGCTTCTTTATGTTTTTTAAATTCTTTACTTCTTAAAAGTTGGAAGGAAACTGCGAATTTCCGCGGAGCTAAAGACGTAATGATATATGATATTTAATAAACGTCTTTGTTCCACCTCGAGGACAACAAAATGTACAGTCTTGGACACCTTTCCGTCATAGATCGGGCAGATTTATCTACTGGACGTATTTCTCGAGGGTCAATTCACGAGGTACGGACCAGCAGTGGCCGCATTCGCGTCGGAGACGAAACCCTTTCAGAGGGCTGATCCCATGGCGAAACTCTTCCCTAAAGTAACGAAATGCACCATCCACACCTTCGGCGCTTCCGGTTCGGCTCAGACCCACGATTCGCTTTGCGTTCTGCCTCTGAATGTCGTGAATGAAAAAATATTCGTCTTCATATGGTTCTGGCTCGTATTCCTCGCAGCGGTCAGCGGACTCGCCGTCATTTACAGGTTCGCATTATAATCTGTGTAAAAAATAAGAACCCGTATTTAATTAGAAAATTTATTGACTCACAGAATCATCGTCTTCTCCCAGCCCTGGGCGCGCGTTTATCTCCTCCGAGCAACGGCTCAGGTGATTTCTCGATCGAAGGCAGAGACCGTGGTCCAAGCTTTCGGGATCGGTGACTGGTTCCTGCTGCATCAACTCGGTCACAATTTGAACCCCATAGTTTACTGGGAACTCGTCGATGAAGTGGCTTCTAAGTTCTCCGGCAAATATCCAAATAAGGAAAAGTCGCAGAGAATTGATTTCGTCTGAATGATGCGTCGTTATAACTGACATTATTGTACTTTATTATATTGACGAATTTCAATAAAAACCACAAAATCGTTACTTTACTTCACCTGTATCGTTTATATTCAGAAAGCAATAAAATAAGCCTGAAGATCAAAAGTTGAAATCGAAAATAGCGATTTTACAAATTTCGATACATTGCCGGCCGATCCATCAGAGGCCAGGGGATGCCTCTGAATTTTGAAAGGACATATCATATTACTTGGATTGATATTTTTGGGAAGTAATTTGTTAATTCCTTTCTAAAACAAGGTCACGTGGTTTTCGCGCGAGCCGCCATCTGTCAATCAGCCAACGAAACTCTTTGAAAAACAAAGTTCGTCGAAGCCGGCACTCCGCGCACGTGGCAAAGCTGATTGCGAGACGCGAAGAATCATTCGATAACCTTAAAAATACTGGGCGTAGAAATGTGTCGGTTCAATTTCCGCGTGAAAGTAGATCTCTCAAAGATCTACAACGACGTCAGACGATCCAGTTGGATCTACCTGGACAAAGGCTCGATATCGTGCATATGTCACGTTCAAAATCACATAACCAAAGTCTTCGACGTACAAAGACCGTTCCATCTCCTGTTAAACACCGGCGAATATCTTCCACCCAATGAAGACGCGCGGATTCTCAAAGAGGACGAAACCATCGTGTGAGTATTGCCTATTTTCATTCAATCAGTCACATCGATTATAAAAATCCATTTCATATTTTCCGCGTCTAATTCGCGAATCGTGTCAAATTCCAGCGTCGTTCCTGGGACAGGACTGCGTAACGCTGATCCAGTCGCAGACCCCGGTCCTCCGCCCCCGCAGCCGTGCGTTTCGAACCCAGTCGTATCTCAGGTCAAGAGGAATGAGTCGAGCGACGAGGAAGACACGATCGCCGAAACAATGGGTAAAGAGCGAATCCAGTCTGAAATAGGTCACGGATCAAGTTTAATTTTCACATATCTTTGATACGTTCGAGCAGAAACTACCGCAGAGAACACAGCATTCTTCAGCATGCTGAATGACTCGCGTCTGGAGAGTGCGTCGACGTCGAAACTCGAAGTTAGCGCAATGGAGGAGAGTCTGGCGTCCGACAATCCATCGCCGGAGAAGCATAAGCGGAAACGAACACGCAGGAAGAAGTTCAAGGGAGTGACGCCGGAGGAGCAGCCGACCGGGAACGGAGAGGCTGAGGCGGAGTACAAAAAGCCGAAGATCATAAACTCCGTCACAGTTTCTAACGGTAAACATATCAGGTTTGGGGATGTGGAAAAGCTCGAGGTCGAGGGGTACGAGAGCTCCGTGTCTACAGATTCTTCGAAAAGACACGGGTCCACTTCGGGTAAAAACGGAACGGAAGAATCCCGATGGGATAAACCTGCGAGCAGCTCGAATTTAGCCACTCTTTTGGCACTCAGACAAAGCTCGACGCCTATCACCTTTGCAAGGAAGAAAACTCGGGAGGAACCGCAGGCACAGACTCAGACTCCCGTCAAACATTTCCAGATTGCTAAACAAGAGGGTTTAACTGTTGATCCGACGAGGCATTTTTTGATGGAGAATATGGCTAGGGTCAACGACGTCTTGGCATTCAAGGTGAATCTCTTGAATTGGTTGGAAAATCAAGGACTATAACAATGAATTAGAATCGTTTCTCGCCTTCTATTCAAGCTCGCAGAATGTCCATAACTTGCCCAAACGATTTTACAAAATCTAAGTTTACTTATCGAAGCGCTTATCATTGCTTCCTCAGTCTTTCAAACTGATCCAGCGCTAAAAAACCCTTACATCGTTTTCAGATGTTGAAAATGGGAGTTGACTACACGCCGCAGGTTTCCGGATACATAACAGCGACTCCGATCGAGATATTGGCGGATAAATCGACCTACACGTTCAAGATTTTGAGTATGTGTAAAAATAATTTTTTGTCGTGACGCGATTTTCGATCATTTCTGGACGATTAAATGAATCATTTTTTTCAGCTGGAAAAGACGAAATACAGGCTCCCCAAGGAAAGTTTGAACTCGAAACAGAAGAGGAAGAGGCTGATGGTACAGAAACGGATCTGATCACTCTAAACTGGTCCCAACTTATCGAACCACGACTGATATACCGCGAATAGATTGAGGTACTCGATGAACTCGATGAACGATTCAAAGGATTGGCAAGAGTTCTAATTCTGTTCAGAGTATCGTTTTTTTCTTTTTTAAATTTTGTTTGTTCTTTTCGTCAATTATCGAGTCGACTTGTGAAGCGATTATTTTTGTTTCTTCGTCATATTTAATACCAAAAAATTTGATGTCTAACTTCGTCTTTAGAATTAGGAATAAAATAAGAAATCGAGTATTCTTCAATGGGGTGCTGAACTCAATTTTTACCGACCCCAACATATCTCCAAATATCACAGCCCACGGAACTAAATTCCAAAAAATATATTCTCAGTGGAATTTTCTACACGCGATTCCGAACAGATACATAAAAAAATATTTCAGTTACACGCTAAAAAAAGAAATCGTGATAGTAATTTCGTAGAAATCATCCCATTTCTTCAATTTAGTGTAAAAGTGAAATATTTTTCCATCTATTTGTTCGAAATTACATGTAGAATTCCGCTCAGAATCTATTTATTGGAATTCAGTTCCGTGGGCTAAAGATATCTGAGTGTAGGTAAAAATCGAGTAGAGCAGCCCCTCAATACGTTATAATGGAACATCAGGGCGCCTGGGGTACCGCAACTCCTGAAACACGTTTGTCTAGTTCGTATTTCCTCAACAGACGGCGACTCCGTCCGATAACCGTTGAATATAGGTAGAAGTAAAACGTCATTATAGTATTATAGATAATTTGTTTACAAGGAGGAGCAAAATTCACGACGTGATGCATCAACATTCAACAGTATGACCGAAAATCAAAATAGTTTCAAAGTAACTCGGTAATAATACAACTTATAAAAATCGTAAAAAGTACGAAAACTCCACGATCCGCGTCCTGAACGTCAGTTCATCCTTCATACACGTAATAATGAAACTTAATGCCTGCTTTTTATCCTGCCAGCTCCAGCTTGAATTTTTTTCAATCTCTATTTTTATTTTTATCCTTAGCCTTAGCCTCAGACTCAGCCTTAGCCTTAGACTATAGTTTCTCAGCCACACCCGATGCTGCGAGTGTCGTCGGCATCCTACCTGTAAGATATCAGCGTAACAAAGAGAATCGTAAATGATTATCATCGTAATATCTAACCTCTATCTCTGCGACTATCTAATCCAGTAACACGACTAAACAAACGGTTCGTTTCTTACAGCTTGACGTATATACGATAATATATTTTTTTAATTCTAACCTACAAAAGAGTTTTATCTGTAATTTAAAAGCCTGATAGAATAATAAAAACTAATCATATTATAATTATACTTCCTTAATTGCCCGATTACGCGATTGGAATTCTTTTTCTTTCCTGCACATTGTCGACAAAGCTGTTCCGTACTTCTTGATCAGTTTCTCAGTCACTGTTTGTATGAATACGTGCGCAGAAACGATGGACAACGGGAGAGGGAAGATCAGGTTGAAATCCTCCTTGGAAAAAGAGTCCAACAGAAATCGAGAACCGTTGTTGAAGCCGGACGTGATTCTGATCACTAAAGACGTCATGGTTCCGCTGAAACTACCCTTGCCTCCTGGAAAAATGTTTCCGGCAAATTCTACGACTCTGAAAAGTAGCCGAAAAGTTAAACCGAGGGTATTGAAAGCGAGGAGCCTCGGTAAACCGCTGTTCAGCTCTGGAATCCCTAGCGATAATTCTAGCGATCAGTCTCTGACCCGAGAAGTAACAGCGACATTAAATTCCTCTTGTAGTAGCTCTCAAACTCATTCTTGTCATTCTTAGGGAAAGAAAATTAGACCTGCGAACAGAGGACGAGATATCGCTATGAAATCGCCGCCTTATTGCGTTCCTAGAAGTGATTCGGACGATAGAACGGAGACGGTAACTTCGAAAACGAACGCGTCGAGTCCAAGACGGTTTCAGTCAGATGGAATTGACGTGGGAGGCACAGCAAATAAACCGACGACACCAAAGTCTAGTAGACACTCTTTGAGCAGCGCGACTACTGCAGAGATTCACTCTAGCGATTCTAGTAAATCCTTCGAACGGATAGAAGCCTCTTTACCGAGATTACCTCTCGGTGTTATATCGAGTTCGGAGAGCGAGGGTACCGTCTGTCTCCATGAATACGAGCCTCTAATTACCCCAGACTGCGATAACGATAGCAAGAATTTATTCCACGATGTACAGGCGACTGAAACTAATCTGAATCCCGAACTTGACAATCTTCAAAGCGATCACGGGACTCGAGACCTGAATTCTATAATCAATAAAGAGGAATCTCTCGCTTTTCTCGATTCTCGTACAGAAAAGCCGATCCATGTTCAAGTCAGTCATTCATGTCTAACGTCGTCTTCTGTGAATCCAGAAGAATCGAAGGATTATTTGTTACGTGATAAGGAAGACGAAGAATGCAGAACGGTCCAAGATATTGTAGACTCTATTGCGTTTGAAAATGAGAGAATAATGATCGACGTTGAGTGTCTGATGCAGAGTTTGTTGACCAATATTTGCAAGCTTCAGGACTTGGATGGCGTCGATAATTGCGGAGAGAAAAATAATATCGATTATTCTAGTTCCTTGAACAGAGAGATAGAGATTTTTAATTATTCATCGACTGATTCGAAAGAAAGAATTCCGAAGCGGTTCGGGTTTAGGTATTCGTCGGAAGATTTGATAGACACGGTATCAGAACTAGGTCACTGCGATATCTCTGGCAGTGAAAAAGAGTTTGATCTAAATGACACTGAAGGCGATGAGGAACGTTCGGAAACTATTGACGATAATTTGAATATTGATTCAGACCGGAGCAACAGAGAAATAGAAGTCAAATACTCGTGGCAAATAATAACCGAAAGAAATGAAGGCGTCGATGATTCTGATAGGAATAATTCAAAGCAGACTTGCACCGAAGATCTTTGTCCGAATGAGCCTGAATTTCGGTATTCCTGGCAAGAATTAACTGCAAAGTATCTCGCACGGAGCGATACAGGCGATGGCTCCTCAGCAAATAATCAGCCGGTACCAGATATCAAGGAAATAAAAGAAGATACAGGAATTCCGGAAACTGAAAAGACTTGCGAGTCGATAATAAATTATAACAAGGAAGAGAAGAGTAAGGGAGGTGAAAACATCGGGAGAATCGTTACCAACTCTCCTCTGAATAATATAATCTCATCTATGCTACCAGAAATCAAGTTGATTCGGCGGCCCAATTACCTCGGACCTCACCTCAGGCCCGATTACACGAAACCCCCCGCTTCTTATTCCTCGGTTTCTAGCATAAAACACGTAATTGCTAATCTCAACGATATGGTAACGACTCAGAAACACGTGCTCGATGCTTACGTCAGAAATCACAGACTAGATCCTGAACCCGAATCGAACCCGGTGGTCGATAGATTCGAAAAGGTCGAAATATTTCCAGCAACTCTACACGTTCTGGGCGATTACATTGTCAGAGATATTCGTCCCGCGGATATGAAAGATTCGAGAAGTTTGTTAGATGCGAAGAACGACCGTACAATTATTGGGAACAAAAAACCACCTGCGAATGCAGAGCATGATACTTTAGACTCCGACCTCTTCCCAACAGGCTTTACCCAAATCCCTGCCGATGCTCAAGACTCTACCTTCCGAAGCAATTATTCATCCATTTTTACAGCTGAAGAAGCCGATCCCGAACTAACGGAGCAGAATTGGGAACCCGTGATCGCAGATATGGAGGAAATGATCGAACTATCGGCGGACGCGGCGCGGCAGATCGAGGAGGACATAGATTCTGGCAACGAGGCTGTTCCACATACACAAAACACAGGACCGTTGAAGCCAAGGGTTCAAGTCAGTTTCACAGAGACGACAGAGGCCGGAGATGGTACGACGAGGAGAGACGAGCTACTGAGTAGACTGAAGAGTGCTATGAGCAGATTGAAACAATCCGAACAACACGTCGATGCCAATTGGAATTTGGACTATTCGGTGCTCGACGTTGAAGACGATGGTTCGGAGAAGGAAGTCAAGCTTCCGAAACAAGTTGAAGAACATATAAAAGATATAATAAAATCTGCTGGTGAATACTTAGCCAAGTTAGAGGAGCAGTTGAACGATTTGAGGAGCGCTGACGACCAGGTGGGTCTGAATTCCTATTCTTTACCAACGAATAGAAATGATCAAAGGATTCTTTTCTCCTCACAGATAATAAACAGCAGCGAAAGGACTTTCAAGGATATTGACGACGCGTATCAACTCTTCATGGATAATCTGTGCCAGGAGATCAATAAGAGACGGAATTTAGTCAGACTGGAGACCGAAGTCTTTAAATACGAGGGTCTCGCCCCATTGCGAGCATGCAAACAAGAAGTAGACGCTCAGATTCGGAGCACGCAGCATCTGATCGTGCTCACAGAAACCATGCTGACTCAACCGGTCACATTCAACAGAGAAAGACTGGGTAAAATAATCACCGCCACCAGTCACATGGGAAGGTGCGCTTGAATACAGTTACCAAAATAAATTGTGAAAATACAGGTTCTTCTGAAAATTGTTGATCGATCTTGCTATTTTCTTTATAGAATACCAGCCGTTCCGATGCCAGAAGAGTTGCCCTACGTGACGTTCAGTCCCCCTAACGAGGATCTCAAAAAAGAAATAACGGACCGAATATCTTGTTTGGGCTGCGTGCTCCGAATGGGTCCGGCTCAGTTCACGGAAGTCTGCGAAAGACCGGCTTGCCTACATCTCAGATGGCACGTCGCGGATCCTGAGTTCGCGTCCGAGGAGCAAACCTTTGTGGTTCAAAGAGCCCTGGGTGAAATAATTGAGCCAACTTCTACGGCGTTTGAAACCGTCTATGTGGGTCAAGAGACGTCGTGTTTCGTAAGAGACCTTCCGGTCGATCATCCGATAACGCTAAGAGTCGGAATCCAGGTCACAGACACCGCTTGGAGCGTTCATAGAATCGCAAAAACCTCCATACCAGCCTACAGTAATGTTATTGATGAAAAGTGATCTACGATAAAGACAGAATGTAATCATCGTTTCTTTCCAATTCCAGACTGGGATGTCGATAATTCTGACTACTTGATAACGAACAGCGGAAGAATAGCGACCAAAGTGACTCAGAATCTGACTACTCTTTTGTCCAGTAGTCCACAGTTCGATACCAACCACATAATCGAGTTCAAAGTGAGTTGAGAGAGGCTTTCGTAGCAAAAGTTCGAATGGTAAGGGAATTTGTGTGTTTTTAGTTCCTCGAGGCAGCATCTGGGAGCGATGTTGAAGGAATTGGACTGGTGTTTGAGCCCGGTGGCGCAGATGACGACTTGAAGAGGCCCGGAACGCTTCTCGTAACTCCGAACGGAAATATCTTCATGAACGGAGATCAGAAGCTGATGCAGTTACCAAAAATGGAGTTAGGAACTCGGATAGTCTTCACCAGCGAGGAAAAGGACGAGGATACGTTGAGGATGACGATCGAGTGTGGGAACAAAGCGGTTACCTACGACTGGACTGTGCAGAGGCCTCTCCACTTCGCAGCGAGATTCTCAGAACAGAATAAATGGAACTTGATGGTGAAATAGAGGCTCAAACGTACGAAGAACGAGTTCATTTACGTAAAAAAAGAAACAAGATATTCATATACAGCCCAAATATTACAATTACGATTAAGTTTTGTCAAATAAAATTCAGTGCCTTAATTTTTTACATCATTCGATTGGATATTAATTGATTGAAATACGGTTCGGGTGGATCGGACGGTCCTCTCAACCCGAACAACCTCTGCACCCGCAATGAATGCACTCCACTATCCTCCCCTCCTCCAATTTCCCCTTGGGAACTCTGCAGATGCAGTTTGTACCAAAGTTCGTATCACGCGTCTGGATACATCGGAGACAGCACAGATTCTCGTAGCCGACTTTCTTCCATTTTGCTATGAGATTCTTGTCCGCTATGTTCTCGTTGAGGCAGTAGTCGTAGAGCTCTGAAAATTACAGCGCAGCTTTGGTATCGCGTCTTACTTACGATCGAAAGAATTATGTAAAACGAAAAACAAACCTCTGCTGATGGCCTTGCGACGGTAGAACAAATCGTAAATATAACGCGATTTCTGATGATGAATCTTGAATATCGGCCACAGAGATTCTTGCTTTCTTTTACCCTCGTGGGGCTCCGTCTCCGCTGTAAAGAACAATTGTATTTTCGTTCGTTTGCGATGTTGGTTTTTCAGTTTCTAGGTTATGTTTCGAACGAACCTTCGCGCATTTTTTGTTCCAATTCTTCCAGCGTTGGTTCGATCAGCTCCCAACCATCTGGAGGCGGTTTCTTGCTTCTGCGAACTTTCGGCATGATTTATTTTTTTGTGCTGTGAAAATATTACAATAAATTCACTTGTATTCCGTTGACTGTTTTCAACTCTTCAGCCGCGTTTATCAAGTATCAACTGAACGGATGTCGTCTGCCACTCGAATGGTTTAGCCGAAAATTCCCTAGAAATCTGGACAATATTTGAGGTTATTTTTTTGCTCGTCGAGCCAATCGCGGTCCTGGTTGTAAATCCTTGAACCCAGCAAGCTGTTTGACAAGCGAGAGGTTGAAAAGTTGGATAGTTTATAGTTAGTTCGAAGAGGGTCGAACGAGCGAGAGGATAGTTGCTTGTGACAATAAACAGGCGTCTTAGAAACACTGAAAAATAATATTTTCCAATTCGTCGTAGTTTTTCATCGTTTATTAAAATCTACAAAGAAAATGCCACGTGGTGAGTCTGAACAGGATATCGAAAAAATAGGCGAATTAACCTCACAGCAAGTTCCCCCTACGCCTTTGTCAATCTGAACAAATTTAGCCTCTATCACGATCAAAACCCGAGAGTTGATATTATTTCCAGGAAAGTTTGTCAACCACAAGGGTAGAAACCGTCGTTTTACGAACCCCGAGGAGCTCGAGGAGCAGCGAAGACAAGAGGAGAAACAGCGACAATGGAGGGTCTGTATTTTAAGGTTATATTCAGCCTTTTGGCATCACAATGAAAAGTCGGTCTTCGTTGCGACGCATCAGCTGATTAGCTGGTTATCTGCGGTTAAAAATATCCTGCGGATTATTATCGTCGTTGGTGATATTCTCGTTATTTATTTATTTATTTATAGCAAACCAGAGGAGACGCAAGTTCGAGCGAAGAGGAGGAGGAACAATCCAAGGCTGCGGCTGCCGGTGACAAACTTAAAAAAGTTGACGAGTCTGGATCTGAAAGCGACAGCGAGTCTGAGTCGGAGTCAGACCCAGAAGTAATGAGAATATCATAAAAACACGAGTTTCTTCCGAGAAAAAGTTATGCCTGGAACATAAAATTTGCATCAAACTAGCAGTTTTCACGATAGCGATCATCTGGACGACTCCTTAGCTGACGTCGACACTTATTTCGACTGAAATTCAACGATTCTTCGAAATTACTCAATTCACAACTCCGTTGCGTCACTTTTATTCACTCTAGTATCGACTCAACGCCGCTACATGCATGAAAATACTTTTAAAAGTAGAAATTTTGCGATAAACTTGCATTGTGGAATGTAAAATCGATATATTTTCTGATTATCTATCACGACTATTGTCAAAAAGCTGTTTTTTGCCATCCAGAGCCGAGTGCTGGGCTTGATTCACTTATTATTCAGGCTTCATTGTCCTTAGATCCATCAAAACTGGAGATAATATTGAATCAAAAATCTTCTTCTTATGGCCAAAACAACAAAAATGTGGATCAAACATCGTAATTTAATTCTTCCAGGGAAAAGCAAAGGGAGTAGAGAATCTAATTCAGGTAGAAAATCCGAACAGAGTTCAAAAGAAGGTGAAGAAATTATCCCAGCTGAATGAGACACTAGCGAAATCGTCAAAGCCTGAACTTTCACGGAGAGAAAGGTGAAGGGATATTCCAATCACGAATCAATCATTTTTTGTTGGTGATATTTGATGTAATTCACACAATGTTTGATTAATCACGTTTCAGGGAAGAGTTGGAAAAACAGAGGGCGAGGGCGCACTATCAGAAGCTACACGCGGAGGGTAAAACGGATGAAGCGCGAGCGGATTTGGCAAGATTAGCGATAATCAAGCAGCAGAGAGCGGAGGCTGCCAAGCAACGGGAGGACGAAAAGAAACAGAAGGAAATGGCACAGCAGAAGAAGACGGAGCAGACGCAGAAGGCGTTGGGAAAACGTTCCTAGTGCAATAATAAATACAATCATCATTGATAGTACAATGACAAGATGAGAAAGACGAAAAAAAAAGAACGAACGAACTAAAAATCAATTACCTATTGTAATCGTAACACTAAAAGGACTCATTCTCTATATTCAATCAAATTCACAAAATTTAATGCTAATAAATTCACAGTGAGGTCCATTTCTTTTGTTTCATGGATTTGTGTTTATTTGTATAAATACAATTATTATACTAACAGAAATGGTACAGGTTCTTTATTTACATCGAAACCTACTACCTTTAAGTTCTGTCGAATTTCATGTGTAAAACAATCTAAACGTTTTAGGCGATTATTAATCAATTAGTGATAGATAGTGCATGAGATTGCAATAATTTTGAAATTAACCGCCACCCAGGCAATGCGAAAGTATAGTTCTCAAGGTCAACAAAGTAAACGACAGGATCTAGCTAATAACTCCAGTTTTTGTTATCTGCTTCAATATGGAAGTAACGAGTGTAAATTGTAATATTTAGCCCAAAGGTATTGTGATTTCGTCAGTGACCCTGGGTCGTTGACGCATGCAGATGGAGCTACTTTTTATTTCTGAAGATTGAAACGAATCACTGCCGCATAAATTTGATTCAAAATCAATAAACTTCAATCGGAGTCATACCAATCGTTTCTTTTATTGCAACTACAATCTTTAAAAATTAACTGGAAAGAAGCGGTTTCTTGGGCTTGACGTAAGAACAGTCAAGTTTTACGAATTGCTTTTATTCTCTTACATCTGATAATTTGACGATTAGAATCGATGAAAAACATATTGCACCTAATTGTTTATAGTTGGTTTTCACGCGAATCAAGTTTTTTTTATACGGCGTTTGAATTTCCCGGCCGCGTGTGGCGTCACACGCACAGTTCTACGGTCTGGTGGCGCTGCGGGCAACCATGGTCAACAGAATGACATGACGGCCGAGGTACTGTGTGACGTCACGTGGCGTTTGAAAATTGATAATTTCCGATTGCTGTTTACGAAAATTGTATTTATTCATCAGGCACTCGCATTTATCGTGGATATCTGTCAAGGTTCAATCTGAGGAAACTTCCATATACTCGGCTCCTGAACGGCGGCAGCCAAACATACACCGCAGTAGAGCTGGTGTCTCGTGGATGGGGCACGGAAAGACCACGACGCGCGTGTGTCGCATGAACACTGCGTATGAATTCAGAAGTCATAGCGGATTCCGAGTGGGCGAGGGTAGTGTGTTTTTTTTGCGGTTTTCGATCGGCTTATAAAGTCGTAAAACATCAGTGACTTGGACCGCCGAAATTGAATCTCCGGAGTAGTGAGTTTATCATTTTAATCCACCGCTTGATGGAGGCGGTGCGCAGCTGGCTGTACTCGTCGTATTTTATTTCTTTCCGAGAGGTTCGAGCTCATCTTGTGCGAACCGAGCGGACAGCGGCGTTAATCTCGGGATCTCCTTTCTTCGATTGAAATTTCAACACCAATACCTATTATGGATAAACATTCGTCTGTGAGTCCGACACGCGATAATTCACACTCGAGCGATAAACCGCGTTTTCACAAATTCTCCACCATCCCAGGTGCTGGACCAGGGTTAAATGTTCCACTGCAGTGATGGCCGATGACAGTGACATTGACAGCTGGTACCTGAAACACGATGACCTCAGAAGAGCCGGTTCCACCCTATCGTCAAATTCAAAATTCGACAGTCCGACATCCCGCGGGGGTGTCGATCAGGCAAAACCAAAATCTTCCCGATCCGGTACCGAGGTTCGTTTCATAAACCCGGCGATTTACGCGGAGTCGGCGACCCAGGAGCCGGATTTGATCGTCGAAGTTCGCTGCGGCGACTCCAACGACATCGAAAACGGATTTTCCGCGCTTTCCGTCACCGACCAAGAATCGGCCAGGAGCCGTGGAGACCGTTCCGACACCTACCGCTGCCAGTCGGAGACCTCGACCCTGACCCTGACGAACAATTCGAAATCGGTAACCCGGCTGATCAGGCGCTGCGCGATCGCCGGATCCTCGAAAGTCGACGACGACGAAGTCCGCAGGTTTTCCCTGAACGGGCGGAGGGTCGTGCAGTTCTCCTCGACCTCTTTGTCATGCGGGTCATCGTGCTCCGACTCGAGAACCAGCGGTCTGACTCTGGCGAGGAAAATCGCTCACGAGGAGTGGGTCCAGAAGAAGCACCGTGCCGCGCGGCAGAAGGAGGAAGCGGAGAGACGCGCGGAGGCGAGGCGGAAGGCGGAAGAAGACAGGGAGGAGAGGGAACGACTCGAGCGGGAGCGGAGGGAGCGGGAAAACTTCCTCCGATGGCAGGAGAGGAAGAAGATCGACGAAGCTAACAGGAAATTGGCCGTGGAGCGGGAGCTCGATCTCCAGAGGCGGTTGAAAGCGGTCGAGGACCAGGTCGCGGTCGCGAAGATCGTCCACCTGCAGCAGTGGGCGAGGAAGAAGGAAGAGGCACAGAAAGGTTTCGTTTCATATTTTCATACCGTTTTGACAATACCAATTGACGAGATACGGTCGTGCATTTTCCGATGCTGTTTGTGTAGCACAACAGAAGGAGCAAGAAATCAAGCGGAAGGCGATCGCTGAGGAGCGGAAAAAACGGCTGGAGCAAAGCTCTGAGGCTTTTGAAAAGTGGAGAGAAATATCCAAGGGCCGACCCAGGCCCGCGACGCAGGGACTGCTGCGTTAGTAGAGGATCTCGATCTCGATCTCGATCTCGATCTCGATCTCGATCTCGATCTCGTCATTTCATACCTTTCCAAATTCCGTAGCTCATCAGCAGGCGAAGCCGTCCTTCGTGAACCCAGAGCCATGGCAGCAGATCGTCGACGACGAACCGATCGAAATGCCGAAGAATTCAACGAATAAAGGGAAGAGTAAAGTCAGGAGAATCATCGCATCGCATCAGTGAAGGCGACAGTGAACGCGAGAAGAGGAGCGTACCGCATTTTGTAAAAATCTTGATCAATCAACGATTCCTAGTTGCACGATGTCGCGTAAAGGGCGATTTTTTTCATCGAAGAAAGTTTTATTGACTTTTCATGTCTATTTCTTGACGTCAGCTGGCTTTATTACTTCTTACGATGTCTCATCATTTTATGCGATTTATTTACAAAGGGATTTACGATTATAGGCGATTTTACAAGGATAGATCTCGTGGATTTATGAAGTAACGACTGATAACCGGATGACCATGATTTCAATTATTTATAGAGTGGTAACTAGTTCATTATCGTTTGATGCCATGCGCTGTGAAGAGAAAACAAATTTGTTCAATTTGGTAAAATGTAATAAAACGAATCCATACACTGAAGTCTGCAACTTGGATCATTGTGATCAATGATGTAATGAAAAGAAGTTATGAATTCTTTCAATACACAATTTCATTCCGCATTCATCTGGCGCCTGAATTCGCGCAACCCACGAACCACGTCTCTCGCGAATATCGCCTCGTGCTGCCGTGGCGATTTCGGAAACTACTTTCCCCGTAATTAAGCGGCAATAGTTTGAATCGGCGGATCAATCAACTCGCCACTCTTCTGGACCTTGCGACTGCTGACGATGAATCTTTGTCGAGTCAAAGAGCTTGAAAACCACGAATAGATTGAATTTTTCAGCCGTTTAAATTTTTTAATTCGCGTTACGTTCTGGAATCAAACTGTTTCGTCGATTCGTCAAAATCTCTAGGGGTAATATGAGACCTATAGAATTACGTGGTTCCATCACAGCGTGTGGGAGTAGCTCCGATGCCAATAATTCGGTGAAAAATGACTGTCATCGTAAAATAAAAATATAATATGTGTCAGGAGATACTAGATGGCAGCTGCCTAGAGTCCCGGTGGGTAATCAAAACCCGCGGTATTCTTCCGAGTAAGATCCATCCATTGGGCCCGAGATCAACAAACGCCCACGCTGGATGCATGAATTACCCAGAATCGCGCTTAAACCGAGGCCTCGCGAGTGGGAAGGGGGAACCCCGAGGGGAGTGGGAGACGCTGAGCGTCGCGACGGCAGATCGAGTCGTGCCGGTACCTCTGAAGACGTCGCACCTTGAGGAATACCCCGAAAATTGACTTAGGTACGATCACTCCTCCAGGCTTTGAGTCCTCATAACCGAACCGCCCGCTAGTGTGTCTGTTGAAATTTCATTAACCAGCTGCCAGGTTCGATTGATTTGGCTTCGCTATCCGAAACACACTAACCCCTGACACCTGAATCTAATGCAGTCGAACGATACGCGATATAGAGCAACTGGGTTACCTCGCCAATTTTCATGATTGACGCATCGGGGTGACAACACTCGCGTTTGTACTTGGCTCTCATTCGTTTATCGTTTATTTTCATCACCATCGAAATTATCATCCTCCTCCCATGCACCTCGCTATCTAACTACGACGCTAATTGTAAGCAATTATCATTCAATTATAAAGCAAGAGAGGCTGAGATGGCTCTTTTATTTTCAATCCTCAAGCCTCTGGTCCATTTGATCAAAGTCAAGTGTCATCGTCATCGGCTAGACGAAATCAACGTTTATTAGAGATTTTTGATAATACATATCGCAGAATAACGGAATCCTCGTGGTTGCGAGACGAAAGCGATAAAAATTCCCTTGGCGATAGTCCAACGCGTAGAGTAAATAGATCAGCAGATTAGATAATTAGATTTTGTAATCGATATCGCGCCGATCTAAAACAATGTCTACCAGCTAAATTTGGTGTCTCTCCCTCTTTACTCTGGCTCCCTCGATTCTTCCACGCGTCGTACGCACAAGTCCCGAGTGCCTGAAGTTCTTATGCAACGAAACCAGAGGCGTAGCCTCTCCGCGATTCCCGAATATCCGGATAGGACACGGGGCACGATTAGAAACGGAGGGATTTATTCTGAGGCCGTAACAATTATTCTGAGGAAATACCATTTGAACAGGATCGTATTAATAGTAGCCGCAACCTCGTTGCCAGAAATACGTGTCGTAAGCGAATACACTGCGGGTCGCATTGCGCAGGATTAAATCAGCGGTAAATGAGAAACAGAAGGAGAAGACGAAGAAAAATGCGCAAGGACGCCGGTGTATAAATAATCTTGGGCTATTTTCGGTCTTTCGAATACAAAAATCGCGTATCTTGGACATTGTTATGTTGACCAAGTTTTGTACCAAGCGATATTTTTGAAACGCGACTAGCCTCACACGTCGTTGCTCTTTTTATTTCATTCCTTATACATTCCTCGCTTCATGCTGCTCCCCCGAATGACCTTATTCACGAGAACAAATACTCGGGCATTTTGATGCTCCTCTTATGCCGGCCCAGTTCGAGACACGTCTGTTCAGTCTCTCGGGTCCTAATGACCGTAGACTCAGCCCCGTGGGCGTCTGCTTAATAATACAATACCCGGGGACCTGAGGCCTCTGCGAGAACCAAGAAGAAGAAAGAAGAAAATAGGCTGCGATAAATCATTCATCGCCACAATAGAGTAGAGGCACCGTTTTGGGCCACCCACCATTTGTAGCCAATCCTTAAGGGTTGATTACTCATTTCTGGTACTTATATTTCATCAAAATGTACGATTACTGGGATGAATATGGCCTGAAGAAAGTCTAGGATACAGTTCTTCAATAATTAATCAGTTTCAAACCAATATGTTCAAAGGTTGAAGTTTGTTTTTACCTTTTGTACCGTTTCTGGCCTCCGTTATTTTCACACGCGTTTGATATTGGCCGCTAACGGAGCAATTGATGATAGACCAGGCAATAGAGCAGAAAAAGAGTGATTTCGTGACAAAAATCCTATAAGGAAACCGATCTCCCAGGCCACGTAGGGCGGTCCGTGGATAAATGGTGATATGTTTTCGACTCGCAAATACCATTACTGTTTTTTTTTTATTTTTGAAAAAACACTCAAAAAATGGTATTTTTAGTTTTTTGCCTGTGAAATTTGAACCAACGGAGCGATGTTGACGCTTCCCACGGACAAATTGTAGAGAATGGAAAATGAGTGCTAGTACGACTCGATCCGATCATTGTTAACGGAGAAAAACCGGAAAAACCGAGAAAATTAGCGTTTTTTTTTTAATTCATAACTCCGCCATTTTTAAATTTGTAGCGCTGGCTTTCCGGGTGAGAGTAGTGATTGATAGGTACTATGAGTGTGCGGAACCCAGACGTTGTCGGATAAATAGTTTTTGCGTAATTGCAATTTGAATTATTTGATGCACTCGACCGCGTTCGAGCGCTCGGCCGTTTTCGATCATGTTTGCACGTGTTTTTCACCCATTTTCCAACATTTTAACGGAAAATTATGATTGACGTTTTAAAGTACTATGCTTCTACTTTCAAAATCCGTTTTGTAAATTAAAATCGGACAACTACCGGAGCATATCCAACCGTTCCGCAAGATAGCGCATCAAATAATTCAAATTGCAATTACGCAAAAACTATTTATCCGACGACGTCTGGGTTTTGCACACTCAAAGTACCTATCAATCACGACTCTCACCCGGACAGCGAGCGCTACAACTTTAAAAATGGCGGAGTTATGAATTTAAAAAAAAACGCTAATTTTCTCCGTTTTTCCGGTTTTTCTCCGTTAACAATAATCCGAACGAGTCGTACTAGCACTCACTTTATTCTTCTTTCCATTCTCTACAATTTGGCTGTTGGAAGTGTCAACATTGCTCCATTGGTTCAGATTTCACAGGCCAAAAACTAAAAATACCGTTTTTTCGAGTGTTTTTTCACAAAAAAAAAAGTAATGGTATTTGCGAGTCGAAAACATATCACCATTTGTCCACGGACCGCCCTACGTGGCCTGGGACCATCGGTTTCCTCATAAGATTTTTGTCATGAAAAAATCTCTATGCCCTACTAAGGTGGCCAAAAACGGTGCATCTACCCTACGCCCTTCGCGTCATTGCAGGGGTCGCCCACCGTATGACCGTAGGTTTAATTCCGTCCGTGCATCAAACACGAGGTGCGAGTCGATAGTCGAGTGGGTGTCATAAGTTATTAGCCGCTATTTCGGTGCGCTGATATTCCGTCGGTCTAGCTACGCCTGAGTGACGGAGGTGGATTGCCAATACAACCTCGCGGTTGTGAAATGATAAGCGATGAAAATAGGATCGATTGAAACGCAGATGATCAATTGCTCGAAATTGAGGCAAATATGCAAGATGTACGACGTTCAGATTCGTCAACAGGATAGAACAACGCACGCCGAATATCTGGGCAGGATTTGCGTGACGTCAATTCAACGTTTTTAAGAGACAGACGAGTGTTGACGGGGGGTTTCATTTATCAAATAGTGATTGCAGCGATTGTCGAACGCCGTTGCCAAGAGACAAAAATACTTTTAGTTGGTTTAGTTTCTCCGAGGTTCTCCGTCTCCCCGCCAACTCGGCGTTGGTCGTTTCTTTTTACCCGGCTTTTATTATCCGACGTTGTCACATCCATAAATTTGAGACGTCGAACATTTTTTGGCGAACCTTTCCGGTATCCGGTTACCGAGGGGCGGATTCGAATTTACAAAAATAATGTCTGGCTACCGACGGGAAATAGTAAATCTGGCTTATTTTGCTCCAGAAAATTACGGCAGGTAGACACTGCCGCAGTACTCCGCATTATTCAAATGGGCCAATAACACTCGGTCATTTGATTCGATGCCAACTCGTCCCCATGCGTGATCCGCTACGCAGAAAAACACGCGTATCTTTTCCTTCTTCCGCAATAAGATGCGAAATCGGTCCCGGTAACACCCTCGGCTACCGGGTTTTGTCGAATCCGTTTCAGCCGGCCAGAGCTTCGCTCGCCAGCTAAACCCCGCTTGGCCGGTTTGCTGGTTCACGGGCGCCAAATTAGATTCGATCTATTTTGGACCGGGACATAGTCGGCCGTTCCATTTTACAACTACCGGGCCACGGAACCGAAGAGTATCAACTTATCTGAAAGAAACCGCGTCGCCTTTCCGCGCGGGCCAATCATCACAGCTTCGCACTTCGCGAAATTATGGCAGCGCGGTAATTGGCCGCGGTTCACAATTCCGCTGGTTGTACTTCGAGGGGCCTATAATAGACAGGCTATGGCCGCTGAAAGTGGGGTGAAAATTCAAATGCCGTTTATGAAAAAATAAGATCAATTTTGCGAATTTTTCAGTTATTATACATTCGCGCCAGAACGTTCGTAAAAGATTGTACTAATACAATAGATAAAAGAAAAAATGCTATTTCTTTAAATCTAGGCCCTGCCTAGTCCCTCTCAACACAATTATTATCCCATCTCGTGGTACATATTTGACACAAATTAGGAAGATATCTGATGCTTCGTTGTGTTTGTTGTTGTGTTTTCAGAAAAGTAAATTCGATCGAAGATGTCCAGGCCGATTTTGAGCAGGCCACGCACCCGCGTCTACGGATGCAACTACGACAAGGGAGAATCGTACTACAAGCCAATGGTCGATCACCTCGACCGTAAGTACAGCGGACGTCCTCTGTTCCCTGAATCAAGAACATCGCTCGCCGACGAGATAGCAGCGCGCCGAAGCGACATCGGTAACAGCTTCAGACGTTTTCCAAAATGGTTTTGACCTACGGTGCACAAGCGAATGTGGTTCTTTTTTTTTAGATTTGTGTGACGTTGCGTTCTATCATAAGTATACACACTTGCTCCCCCCGCACGTCTACAAGTGCCCCGATATCTGAACAAATATCTAAAAACAAAAAAAAGAATGATAATTCCGAACGAACATCTTCGTCACTGTCTATCACACTCTCTCTTCTACCCGTACTTAATTACCTACTTTTCTTCAATCTCACACCATTCTGTCACTCACACTATAGTCAGAGTGCCCCGTTGCACTTAGATCGACGTACCTAATTTGTGAAATTGTGACTCCAAGGCACGATCGTATATATGTAGATTAAGATGAGAGTATATGGAATGAAATTGACGCACCGAGGACTCAATTTCAATCGTGAGTCTCATCTTGATCTTAATTCTTGGTTGGATCACCGTTCCTCTTTGAATGTATATAGTTTGTTGTGTTTTCCACGTTACCATTACTGTCTATATTCTATACCGTTGTCCATAATCATTGTATTACCATATGATTGTTGAATAAATGTTTGGTTTTTTTCGAACAAATGACTTTAAATTGACTAAAGTCCAGTTTGATTGTGATTTTACACGTTGCATGCCGCACCGTTCATCACCGTCCGGTCATCGCGATGGCGGGGAGCATCGATTCCTATTTCGCTATCGTAGGTAACACGTGGTATAACCGTTGCACCACGAATCGTTGTAGTGTATGATTGACTTGTCGTGTTAGAATTCATTGTACGACGCTCTGCGACCTATTTATTGTTTTTCACTCATTTCTATCCGACTTTCTGACTTTGATATCGATTCGAGGAAATTACGAATTCCCTTAATCATTCGATGTATACAGAGAAGATTCCGCACGCTAATACCCGAGCACCGAGTTTGTTTACTCTCTTGAAATAGAGCAAAGTGGGATTTTGCTCCGGGCGTTACGAACTGGATACCACCCAACGCAATCTCTCGGCGACGCTGGTGATTTAGCTTCTATAGCTTCTAGGTTCTCGCTGTCTTTGACACCCACGCGGAAAATACCTTCGATTCTCTAAAAATCGTTCTCGCGGTGTCTTCGTCCATCATCAAAGCTGTCCTCGGTCTTTGTAATAATCATTATTTCTGGAAATATGATCGAGATGGCTCTCTGCCACGAATGAAGAAGAACTAAATGTTGCATGAAATAAAAAAGATTCCCATCAGGCGACCGCCCCGTGGCCTTGACCTGATTTGAATTT
Source organism: Euura saliciscinereae (assembly GCA_018420115.1). NCBI lineage: Eukaryota > Metazoa > Arthropoda > Insecta > Hymenoptera > Tenthredinidae > Euura > Euura saliciscinereae. Next base: position 133,104 of record JAFFZH010015144.1, on the reverse strand, counting down.
GGCGATGAGGCGTACCATGAAATTGTCCGCGCGTGTGAACGAAGTTGGGCTCCGAAACGGCGTGACGTATCTCCAGCTAAATATAATATCGCAATTAATTCCGCGTGGCCTGTAGCTGACCGCCGCTTTCTTAGAGAACGCGAACATCGCGGTTTTACTGAATGTGTTTCGATCGGTTCCAGGCTCCCGCGATCTTGCTGGTTCCCGCAACGACTCCTTCGGGCGTGACCTTGACCTTGAATCCGAATTCCGTCCCCGCACACGCCCCTCGAGCGAGGTCCTAGCCGACGACGAGGACACCGTGTTCGACAGTCATGGCCAGCGTTCGCGGCGCGCTACGGCCGGCGATAATTTCGCAAGCGAAGTAGAGGCCACGACGCGCCGTTTCAAGGCCCGCGTCGCCGCCCTCACCTTCGACGAAGACCTGGAGAACAACCGCCGCCCGAAATACGAGCCGGACCGTCAGCTCCACGAGTCTTTCGGCGCCAGCGTGAGGGCCGAGACCGAGAAGGCCAAGTCTGCGATCGCCGACGCCGACGCGGCGTTCAAGCGCCGCTCCAGGTTCCTCGTCGAGAGGGAAGAGGCCGCCGAGGAGAGGCCATCCCTCACCAGGTGGTCGAAGCTCGCCGGAGTCGAGGACGACGTCCCGAGCGCCGCGGCGTCCAGGGCCAAGCAGACGAGGGCCAGGCTGAACGACCTCGAGTCCGAGATGGAGGAGATCGCCGAGAGGCAGGCGAAGCGCGAGCAGCGCAGCGCGGCTCTGCGTGCTTTCGTTAGCGAGACCGCAGCCGCGAGCGAAAACGTCGCGGCTTATACGAGCAAGAAGGTCTCCGTGCGCTCGGAGAGGGCCGAGAGGTCTGACAAACACGTTTCCTTCTAGGCCGCGTCGTTCAACTTCACCGTTAAATCCCTCTCGCAGAGTCATTTTATCCTTTGACGCACGATTTTTCTCTCTCTTGAATTTTGTTTTTTTTTCCTCCCATCAGATGGTCCAGACTCATCAACAGCGAGTCACTGCGGCATCCCGAAGCTTTTAAATTTGCATTTTTTTCTTTTTCTTTTTTTCCCAAGCTCTCGAACATTTTTCGATTCAAGTATTCGCTGTAAATACGTCGCTGGATGTGATAAAATAATCGTCCGATATTCATTCATGATTCGTTCTTTGTCATTAGAATTATGTTCAATACACAAATATTCGCACAATCTCATTTTCCCGAATGTATAAAAACAAGAAAAAAAATCGTTAATTATGTCAATAAATTATATATTGTTAATCTGTTTATACTGGAATCTTCAATTAGATTTATAAATCCCGCATCGACAAACTAATACGGAAAATAATTATCTGAAATTCTTGCAGAGCTCTTGAAGCATAACTAACCACGCAATTCAATCGGCCGGCAGATAATCCATTAAAACTTCCTAACCACTGCCGCAGCTGTGAAACGTATCCCAATAATTGACTAACTTGTAACAATCGCGCTTTTACTAACATTACAGGAACTCGGGGCTTGGCTGAGTCTCGCAACAACTCGTTCGACGACCTGGACACCATGTTCGACTACCGCGGACGTCCCATAACCGAGGACAATTACGAAGAGGACTTTGTCGGCGCTCATCGACGATTCAAAGAAAGAGCCGCCGCCGCCTTCGACGAGGACTTGGCGGAGCTCAGACGCAAGCGAAAAGACATCCAGGTAATTTCCCACGCTCCTTGAGAGTCGCCAATTTCTCACTGTTCGTCCGTTCATCTGTTACCAGGACAGAATGTTCGACATGGTCGACATGGACGCTGAGATCGAACGCGCCAAGGCCACCCTGGGAGCGGCAGACTTGGCCTTCGGACGTCACGCTGCAAAGTTCGACAACAACGAGGTGGCCGAGTTGCAGGACGACGAGTCGATGCTCCAGAAGATCACGAGGAGCCGTAAGATGAAGCAGGCGGACGCTGACGAGAAGTCGATGGGCAAGTCGGCACCGTTCAAGTGGACGAGAGTCGCGCAGATGGAGGAAGACCCGTACGAGTTGAAATCCGTGAAGGCGAGAAAGGCACGAATCAACTCGCTGATAGCCGAGAACGTGATAACCGACGCGCCATTCGAGATCGTCGAACCAAAGGTCAAACCAAGGTCAGCCGGAAAGAGCGACAAGAGGAAGAAGAGCGTCGGGTTTTAGGGACTTGACTCGAATTCATCCTTCATCCCCGCTCCGATAGCGAACAATTTCATTTCATCCTCATCCCCATCACGATAAAAAATTTAGATTGATATAAAAACTGTAAATAATCGAATAAAGAAGTATCCCAATATCATCGTAGTTGTGTGAAATTGATTGAGAGTCGGATTGAGAGCGTATAACCTTAACCTTGGACTGTGGATAATCGAGGTAATCGGGGCGTCGAATTTCGAAACGATCGTTGCATCGATCGATCGGATATTTAGCAATCCTGCACTTCTTGCCAGAGGTTTGAACTAGGCACGTTTCTATAACGAAGTTTGGTAATGACTGACAGGTGAAATCGGCTGCAATCTATAGATAGAATAAACCTCGTGTAGCGTGTTCGTCGTCATTCGCAAGTTGTACTTCTGAGAACGTAGAAAAATGATGTCAAGATAGCCCCCAAGGCGCTCCAAAGCTCTTCAAAGCTTTCTCGTTACGTTCTCGTTAAAGAAATCTCACGAAATGTCCGACTATCCACACCCCGCCTCCGGGACCAGGGGGTAAACTTCCGGAGGTTGCAAAAATTACGTTGTCGAAACCGAAGAACGGTAAAGACGGAGATTCCTCGTGGCTTCTTCCGGGCTCGACTCTCGTGTTGAACCCCCAACCCCTTCTTACGCGAAAGCTTGTCTCGTATCTGTCTTCTGTGCCGTAACACGTTCTCCATCCTCCATCTGCCGGGATAAGTGCTTTTTCGACTAATGCGTTCCGCGGCGTAAATTGTGGGAATCTTACATACATACGAGAAGAGATTCGGGAACCGGATGTCCCGGATCTGTATAGACGAGATTATTTATAGCGTTAAGATATTACCGGAGAATTTCGGCCCGCGTTGTTTAGCGACAATGAACGCGGACCAATTATAGATCTCCGTGGTCACGGACGCGACTAATCATCTCGAGGAACCCGTGTCTTCGGGTCGCTGACCAAGTTGAGGGTCGGACCCGGCGGTTTTCGTCTTTACCCCGCAGACCGTGATAAGACCGGTCTCGGGTGTGACGAGGGCAAAGTTCGTTGCCGTGACTCCATTGTCGAGAGTTTCTCGCGAGGCACGTCGCCGCTGATACAGTTAATTGATGTGGACGCAACACAGAGGGCCCAGGGTCTGCCAAGTGTGGCGGCAATGATTACAGCAAGTTGTGCATGCCAGCCCCACCCGGCCCCGGATTACTCACGAGACGCTACCTCCTATTTTTCCGGAGGGGGTGTCGCGGGGGACGAAACAAAAGGTAGGGGGATGACTGTGAAACGTTTAAGCTAAAATAAAAGCTTCGGAGAGGAAGGGCGACGGGATAGTGCCATCGGCGAGTGCCGAAGCGAAAGGGTGTTACTTCTTACTTGCGATTCAGACTTCACAGGTGTTTTTCTTACGGTCGGGATTAAACTAAAGGTAACGAGAAAATTTGGAGAAACGGCAGTGGATACAATTTCGATCATTTTTGCGCCGAGAATCCTGCAACGGATAATAATCGCAACAGTTCATCGACAAAGTGCTTTTTTTCATCACGATCGTTACCCAATTCATGTGGATAGCCGACACGTAGTGAATTCTCCTCGATTTTAAAGAACTTGGATCGTTCGAGTTTCTTTTTTCGGAGACTAGAGAAAAACTATACGTGAAGGATATAAGGTTACAGTCGGAATGTGTATTCGTCGGTAGTAAAAACGTGAATATTGCAAGGCAGAGTAAGAGTCAACAGATAATTTCCGGCTTGTCTATCATCGGGTTCGGTTATTTTAAACCTCGCTTCACAGCTCGTCGTTTTTCACACGGGGCTGTCCAAGGGCCACGATGTCAGGAGCTGTCAGATTCCTGACGCCCTAACATTACCAGAATTAGCCACTTTCGATCGCGCAAACAACGTCAGTGATCGAGGGGGGAAGTTGTGAGATTAATTATCCCGCGATTCCCACAAAAAAAAGAAGAAAAAAAAAAGAAATTGCCCTAATTTGATGAAAATGAATAAGAAATTCTTCGTTACAGAGCACAAACATGGACACCTCAGACACTGCACAATACATTTACAGTTGCGACGTGGTAACGTCGTCGGTAACATACAAAAATGATACAGAAACAGACGAAGCACCAGGTCAGTCAACCGGACATCGTTTTTAACGCAGGAAACCTAGATTTTCTTACAATGATTGGCAGTACTCCTAACACCACGTAGAGTATTTTGGTATTTTGGCTCACGCAATAAACACACCTGCTTACAGCACACAGTCGATCAAAGTAGACGATCGATCTTCCTCGTAGAAACACTCGCGAGTACTGGGCCTACTTGTTCCAAATCCCACGTACGATGCCTCTAGAGAAGTAGAACGAAACCGAGACTCTATAGGTTCAGGTTTAAAGCTTGACAATTCCAGGGACTGACAAAATGTGGGATGATGAGCCACCAGCGTGGGGTGACGATACACCCGCCGCGGAGGGCGACGCGGCAGCGGTCGAAGGAGACGGCGTCCCCGCCGATGCCTTCGAAGCGCCTGTGATCCTCCTGGCGGACCGGGAAAAGGCACCGAAACCGAAGTACACCCTTCACTGGGTGCGACCGCTCTTCCTCAACTACGACTACCTCTACGATTACAGGTGAGAATTTTTTCTAGTTGAGGAAAATTATCCTCCAACTAATTTGTTTACTTTTTTTCATTCTGGAACAGGCAAAACTATTACAACGATTACATCGACTACATGGACAGGAGGCAGAGAGGAATCTCGCGCGAAGTACCGAGGGCTCAGGAATGGGCCGAAAGAACGTTGAGGACTTACGTGTCCAAGAATAAGAATAAGAGTGGTAAAAGGTCGGCGGACATGCGTCTGATGGACCAGTTTGGAACCCCGCCTTCGACATTCTCGCTGACCCCGCACAGCTATCACACCCGAGCCTATTACAGTCTCAAGTACCAGAAGATCCTCTGAATCGTTTTCTTATCGCACCGCAAAGTCTGACTGCCTAAAATCATTTACTCGGATCCTGATCCCCGGAGAAATGATACAGACGCAGAGACTCATCATTCGTTTGATATAAACACCCCACCCACTTCTAGTCTTGTTCACGGTTCGAGTGTGATAATTTCGTAAATAATATTATCGATAAGATATAAACGTCTGCGAAAACCGAACTGATTATCATGTATCATTGTCGAACGCAATTATTGTATACCATGCAGCTGCATTGAGAAACATATGAATAAAATAAAAATCTTCGTTGTTAAAATAAAAGTAATGATAGCGTAGTTTTTTTTATCCCCCCCTTCGACCCTCCCTCGACGTCGATTCCGCGATACTACAGGGACTATAATTTCTGCGCTATATATTCCGTGTTTCTTATCGTAACAAACTTTGGACACATTTTGAACGGGTATAATGTCAACACTTTAATGTATTCATGATCTGATACACAATATCAATGATTTGTTCTCTCTTCTTTTCAATAATAATAATTGATTGGTAATAATTATCATAATTCATGTATATATTACAACTATATGTTTAATCATATTTAATGTAATCTTCGAAAGGCAAAAAAGAAAAAAGAAAACTACTTTTAACAATTCGTACCAAGCGTCGCATTCACGCAGATATTATACCGGTGTCAGAAGAAAAGAAAACCACAGCGGTTTGAACTTCGAACTGGAATAACAAGTTTCCAAGCTGAGACACTGGTATTAATATCGTTACCGTGCGACGTACGTATAATTAATAAATTTATTTATTTATTCGCTTATCATTTAGCACCAATAAACACATAACATGCTAGATCCACTGAACGTACACGTAACACGGTGTTGGTTTTATCGCATTTAACATAAAAGTGGATATCAATACTCGTAGAATTGTACATATAACGTGCGATTCGTGATTGTAGTTGCGAATGTCTAGTACAATAATAATAATAATAATAATTAATACTGGGTTGAACGAAAGGATATGGAATTACTAATGAGAAGACGAATGAGACAGGAAGATCAGCTCGTCGAGCAGAGCGCGTCCTTTCCAGTGTTCTATAACACACGAGAAGTGATTATAGAATAATTATCATCAAACGATAGTAATTAGGCATATAATTCTTAATTGATACCGCGAAAACGACGCGCCCTGCAGATCGTATGAACAAGTAAAACTATCGTCCAAAAGACACACAACTGGGATATCGGTGCAATAAATTATTATTTCGTTACTTCAATTATATGTTTATCATGTATTATTATTATTATTTGAGTGATAATTGCGATATTTCAATATCAACTGTTTTTTTCGTCTCTTAATTAATTCATTATCTTTATTTGTTACTAGTTTATAGTGGTTATATCATAGCTTCGTTGAACTGCTGTGCTTGAACGAATTACGAAATCATAATAAAAAGGGACTCAAAATGAATGACATGAAGCGATCAGAGAAAACTCTAAATTCGTCGATGACGATTCCACTCATTCAACTCAAGCAAGTATCTTCGGTGCATTACGAATATTGGTAGAAATGATTTATAATATTGTGCTCGTTTACAAGTTTCAACGATATCGATAGTTCAATCAACGTGTAATAATAATTATATTTAGTTCGTTATTTATCGCTACAAGGCCTAGCAGAAGGTGAGTATAGATGAATGAGTCAAAATTTATACAAGGCTTAAAAGTGACAAGTTCATGTAATTCCCTTGGTCTATCATATTCATTAATTGTATATAACTTTTTATAGATATAATTAGAATATAATATTTGTTCTCGATAATTTATTAATCGTAATAGGCTGTATGAATTGAACTCGTTTTTCACATTTGCAATACATTTGTGCCTCACTAGTAATCGTGCGTGATTGCGAGTGCCTGATTCTACTTCTTCCTATCGGAAACCCTTTCGTTACTCTCGTATCGCCTTTTCCCTATTTCGAGATTTCCAACAATCGAATCGAGGACCTCGTCGATGTGCCCCCACGTCACGTTCTACATTATTGTCTCGGCGTTGAAAAATTTCAGGTGCGAAAGTCTGAAAGAAACTGATTCGGGGTCCTCGACTGTGAAAGGAAGGAAAGAAGAATTGCAATCAGCGAATCTCGCAGCCTGGCGTAGAATAACGAAGGAATTTCCATTCCGAACATCGCAGGTACGCGTAAAGCCAAAATTAATCCAAGGGGCAAAGTCAGCGAACCGTAATCTCTGCAACTAAGCTAAATTAATTCCCGTAGATATTTGCATAATTTTACCGCACGCCCGTGCGACCAGCAGAGACAGAAGAGTAGAGGCCAGAAAGATAATTAATATCGTTCGAAATCAAACCGAATGTTATCAGAAGTCTGCGTCTCCGCGGTTTCTTTCGTTTAATCAAAATTTTAGGGGTCATACGGACGAGGGTGTAACAAATATTCACAACCATTTTAAGTTTACACTCGTGCGACACGAACCAAGGTATAATGTATTAACAAACACATGACATTCGCGTGCAGAGGCAGCGTGAGTAACAATTTCAAATACCGTTCCGGTAATTACGATGAAACTAGGCCGGAGAAAGGAGGATCTTCGGTATTCTAAAAATTGACAAATTTAATCGTAGTGACTTGAGAAGATCCTCCTCTGCTCATTCATGTGAGAAAAATGAAAAAATGAATAAAGCAGAGACTGGGAAGAAGAAGAGGAAGAGGAAGAAGAAGAGGGACAGTAATTATTGTTCTAATGGTTATAGAGAATATCTGGACAAACGTGATAAATAGAGAGAAGTAACTCGGAGTGAGTGAGAGTGAATGTGAGAGAAAAAGAAAGGCTAATTGATGAAGACTATAACAATAATCTACCGTATATCAACATGCGCGGTGTATAATTAAACGCTATTTGAACTATTTTATGTTTAAACTCCTTTTTTTAAGGTCTTGTGGTGAAACCCGTTTCATTTTGTTCGGATACCGATGGATTTACAAGCGAGTCTGGTGCGAATCCAATTTCGAGAAAGTAGCCAGGCTACTTTTTCCCTCACTTGTAATTCCAAGGTCTGAACATTGTTAGTGATTTATTTATCTTCTTTGCCTATTTCGCTTTCTTATTATTCCGTTTTTTTTTTTTTTCTACATATACAAAGGCCAGATAAAATTGATCAACTTTTATTATTTTTAATGACTCTGCAAAATCGTACGAAGGACAAAATCGTCCGTCTCGGATGTTAGCGTTGTACTTGCGTTAAGAGCTTTATATGATATTCGTATATTATTGCTATCAAGATTATTACGTAATTACTCGATCAAACTTTGCCGCCTTAGAATGATATTCATTTTCAATTCACTGAAACGCTTTCGGTAATACGATCAAAAATATGATTTCCATGAAAATACGCGAGGTAAATCACATTTCTTGCTAATCGATTTGTTCCATTGCCTATTCTTCTATACCGTATCTATTTATGTATATTGAATTATTTTCTGTTAATATATTCAATGAGAAATTAATTTTCATTAGGGAATTGAATTTAAGAAATTTAGTATGTTATTGAACCCCGATAATACATAGAATAAATAACAGCTTCACAGTATTTTATAAGACGAATGTGTAGTCGACAGAAAATTTAGGAACAGTAACATCAAGACTTTTTTCTTTTTCTTTTTTTGTTCCTCCACCGATAATTAGGACAAGAAAAGGTTCAGAGGGTATGAGTAGAATTGCAATGATTGTGATCATATGATGAACAATGAAACAAAATTTTTAAAACTCACGGAAAATAAATTTATATATTTTTTACTTCTTTTTTTGTCCACTTAGGTAAGATCTGCGTTTGTATGTCTTCTGTGTAATAATAATAATAATAATAATAATAATAATAATCTTGACTTGTCTATTTTCGTGTTATTACTAATAATAAGAATAAGAATAATAATAATAATATTAATAATAATAGTTATAATAAGGTTAAATATACATTACTAACTTTTTTCACATTCTGGTTGGCAACGTATTTTTCAAATTTTTACAGTAATAAAATCAGCGATATAATATTATGTATACGTAAATGACAACGGCTTAATGTAATTTTTTTTCTCATATAATAATTATATAATATGTATAATTATATATATGCTATTTTTAATTAACTTTATTACTTAATAATTTATTTTTTATATTTTTATTTTCTCTATTTTGTAAATTTCTTTATTTCGTATCACACGCAACTCCACGAAAATAATGCAGCCAAAAAATGAGAAATATGTGTGCGGTGGTAACCTCAGCCTGATTCTGTTCAATGGAATTTTTTGTTCATTTTATACAAAGTAATTTTGATTTTCAAATGTTTCGTATTCTTATGCGTTCTCTTGTCGCATTGCATTCGTACCTACCTCTCTATCTCTGTTCTGGGTTGGATTTGGATACCACTGCCAAGGTAATCGTTAAGAGAAATCCTCAAAATGAATTCACAATAAGTGTAGAGAATTTGCGATTTCATCGGTTGAAAACAAAATAAATGATTGAATTTTACGCCGTGTCTATTCGAATATGGTATTCGAAACGGCAAGGATTTGCAATTACATTATTGTACTCCATGCTTCGTAGACGTATAAACTATTGATTATTATACGACAAGGGGACTGCCGGAAGCTTCGCGAATCCCCACGCACTGAAAATGCAATTCTAACGCGACCCGTTTCCTGGGAGGCTGGATTCAGGCCCCGGGCCACGTCAGAAGTTTTTTCGAATAATTGTCAAGATCGGGGGATCGATAAAACAATACGTTACTCCAGGGAGGATTTTTCGAATGAATCAATACCATACATACTATTTTTTACACATGTGAAAAGATGGTTTTTTTTTCTGGGTACTCGAAACTTGCAGCGATCCATTTTATACCGCATATTTTTTACAGTTGTACTCGAAACACGTGATATACCTAATCGTAAGTATAATTGATTTCCCTTTCACCTCCTTTTCTTCTTCTTCATCTTCTTCATTTTCTTTCCGTTCATTATCCTATAGTTTGTTATTCATAGCGGGACAGAGCGACTGGACTAGTTTCAACCATCTAGCTAGCGGTCAGTGCAAGCGCCGTGGGCCCAGAAGTCCCCGCGGATCATCGGGCGCGGCCCAATTAGAATCAACATCAAACGAAACGGAAAATAATCGTTCGGTTAAAGAGAAGAAGCCGAAAATTACCGTTCTTACGGCTACACGTTTTGTTTTGGAAGAACACCTTTTTTTTAATTTTAAGGGGGCGGGGGGGGGGGGGGGGGGGGG